>JAOTRI020009532.1:0-19113 GCA_028564885.2 Zoanthus sanctaehelenae | reverse complement strand
GAAGACTCGCTCGTTCGCGCTATGACACGAAAACTCGTGAATAAAAACGATATCAAACTCTTGTCATGTAATAATCTCTATTTGTCACATTGTTTTAATTATTTCGTTTTTCATTATCAATGAAATTCAACTTTTTACGAGCATTACATGTGGTTATATTGTGTTTGCCAATGTACTTTTGCCTCGTTGATTCTCTGTTAAGTATCTCCTTTGATCAAGATGACTTTGCATGCTTGAATAGTATGCTCAATTTCTTTATGCAGATCACATTGTCTTGGTCATCAGTGTCAGAAAACCTTCCTCCAGGTAGCCTTGTTGGTTCATTCAGCTCCTCAGATCCTAATGCGAAGGACAGGCACACGTACACCCTTAAGTCATCTCCCATTGGAAGTTTTGAGATCCGGGATGATTCACTGTACACATTGAGAAGCTTTGACTACGAGTCTTCACA
Source organism: Zoanthus sanctaehelenae (assembly GCA_028564885.2). Taxonomy (NCBI): domain Eukaryota; kingdom Metazoa; phylum Cnidaria; class Anthozoa; order Zoantharia; family Zoanthidae; genus Zoanthus; species Zoanthus sanctaehelenae. The sequence goes on along the minus strand of JAOTRI020009532.1, from coordinate 18,662 downwards.
AAACAGGTTAATAAAAAAGTTGCTTCAATATAATTGGATACGAATTATTGAAAACCGGAATAATAACAAGTCTAAAAAAGTTAAAAAGCTTAACTATATCCTCTTTTAACGAAACAAATTTGAAATTATTCGATAAAAACTATTTTGGAATCCATAAAGCTTGATGATCTTGTTCAGAACGGTACAATAGGTTTGCATCAAACTCGTTATGCAGATTTAAATAAATTGTTTTATAACCTAGCTTTAGAACACACTTAAAGAACCATAAATATTTTATAAACATGAAATTTACAAAATCAAATCAATAATTTGATAGAAAAATAATTTATGTTCTAGACTTTAGTTTAAATTAGGTTTAACGTGAGTCAAGATGCTCAAGAAATATTATTCTTATATTTTTCGCTGATGTCTCAACAGATTTCGCATAACTGTACGCAGCACTGACAATGGACAACCGGCAATGTACACAGACGAAATATTTACTATCACTGTTAGTGATGTCAACGAATCTCCAACCTCAATTCAAGTTAGTATCTCAATACAGTTAACATTTTGCTCCGGCAGAATTAACGCGCGTGAAATAATGAAAAAATTGCGATACAAAACTAACTGCGATTCTGAGCCGGTGATTCCACATTATATTACTGGCGTTGGCTCCGTGGCTGCGACACTCCGCCAATGTGCAATATACTTTCTCCCAACGTCCCCAAGAAGCCGGGAATATAATGTGGAATTACCGGCTTACATACTCAATTAGCTTATAGTATATTTGCTATAAAATGTTTGTTTTTACTCAGTCGTTGTTTTAATGCTTTGTTTTAAATAATTCACTCCAATGGAGAATTAGATTTCAAAATATTATTAAAATATTATTAAAACATGGCCAATTTCAGCTTCAATTTTTTTATTAAGCCGTATTCTTATAGAAAAAGAGTGTAGATTAATCGGAAAGTATGTTCGTATTTCAGTCTTTATCCGTTTTATATGACTATTGTAAACAACCTAAATGAAAACTCACTTACTTGATACTGATAATTGAATTTAAAACTTGACCATTTCAGATTTCTAGTTCTTCCGTGCTTGAGAATAGCGCGGTAGACACTACAGTTGGTGTTCTTACCACGCTCGACCCAGATCGCGGACAAACACACTCCTACACTCTGCTGAACAGTAATGGCGGACGCTTTAAACTAGAAGGAAACATCGTAAAGGTAAATGCATTCCTAAAATTTCCTAGCTAAAAAATGTTATAAATTCACAACAATATTTGCGGTGGAGGTTCAGGCCCCGGTACCCTCATATATTTCCATGATTTTCTCAACGTTACAACTTTAGAATTTACAAAATTAAAACTGAAGCGAGGCTGGAACCGCGATGGCTAATCTCGACTCTTAACAGGATATATTTATCTATAATTAAAATATACACAAAAAAGCTCTCTATACATTTTAAAACAACTAAACTAATTCTCGTCCAAATAAGTAAAGCACTGTTTTTTTGTTTCCACTCCAATTCATTCTATTCATTGAATTTATTCTTGATTACCACATTTGATAGATCACTTCGCTCATTTTCAAAACTGGAACTACATTGAATAGTTGTCAGTTGTTTAATTTATTTATTTTGAATGCACAGGTTGCCCAGTCAAATGTTAACTGTCTCGCACTTGGTGGAACAGCGTGCTCGTTAAACTATGAGAACCAGAAATATCATGATATACAAATCAGGAGTGTGGACAGCGGCTCACCAAAGAAATCTGTGATACAGATGTTGCGAATCACTGTGTTAGATGCTAACGATAGACCACGCGGCTTGTTCCTTTCTCAAAATACTGTAAGAGAAAACGCTCCAGTGAATTTTGTCATCGGAAATTTGACTGCGTCTGACGAGGATGCGGGTCAGCGATTGTCGTTTTCCTTGACCAACAGTGATAATGGCCGTTTTAAGATTGATTCACGGGGACGATTATTGAAGGCAAAAGCAACGGACTACGAAACAAGTCAAGTTCATCACGTGACAGTGAGCGTGACAGACAATGGCTCACCCTCCCTGTCAGTTAGTAATTATTATCCTCTTTGGCTGTATATAGTATTTATAAAAGAAGAAAATAATGACAAAAAATAATAATAACAATATATAAAAGTGTCAAAAGTGACAGGGCTGTAATAAATAATAATGATAATAATAATAGTTTCTTATATCCTACAAGAAGAAAATTTCTCAACACAAAGAAGGTAATTTCATACTCCAAGCAGCTATCTTATATTCTATTTATTGAATGAATTTGACAAAGGAAACACTGGAGGCGCTGCATAGAATGGAGCATCTTTGTATGTAACCATTGCAACAGTGATATATTTACAACATAACATACATATGACAAAACTGTGAAAGCATTGCATATTGACTCTTTATTGAATTGGCTCTTTATTGTCAAATTAAAGTTTACTTGGATTCTTCTCTTGTTTACTGCTACTTGGTCCTCTATAATATATAAGGATGACGCTCATACATTTTTATTCTTTTTCCAAAAATTAAACGTTTTTAGATTTCAAAACGGTTTGCCATTGAAGTTCTTGATGTGAATGAGCCCCCAGTGTCCATAACATTAAGTACACCAGTTGTCCAAGAAAATGCTTCATTGCGAAGCATTGTGGGTACACTTAGTGCGATAGACCGTGATGCTGTGCAGAGGCTCACTTTCATATTGGATGACAACGCTGGTGGAAAGTTTGCACTGGAAAATACGACCAGTTGTTTTAACTCAACTGGTGGAGGAACGCATTGTCGAACAAATGTACAGGTAATTTAAGAACGGAATCTTTGATTTGGTAAAATCAAATTTTAAGTAATCAATTAGGCTAATTAGCTTTCGTGTTTTGTCATCCGACGATTTTTTATATTTTAAAATTTCGTGTTTCATACCCTTTTCATGTAAGTATCTGCTTATGTAAAAGAATCTCAGCTAAATTTTTCTTTTCATAGAGATAAATAAAAAAAAACATCATAACCACATTTTACCAACAGTTGAGGTTTACTTCCTACTGCAAGTAAATATAGTTAAATACTTTTACGAGCTGGTGCTTATCTTCGGATTGACTCCACCTGGACGGGACACTAATCCATCGCAGGTTAGCTTCCAGCAGACGCAAGTACTCATTTACCTAACCTGGAATGATGAAAGCTGAGTTGGCTTAAGAGGAAAAGAAGGTCACACAAATATTCGAAATTTTGCAAAGTGCAGGGATCGAATTGGAGACCTTGTGGTTGGAAAGCAGAGATCTTACCAACTGTTCCAACTCTTCCGCCCTGCAAGTAAATATACCTCGTAAATACTGCTGGCCACATAATTTGTAGCGTCCTGGTTAAATTTTATTTTCATTAGAAGTTTATATTTTGAACAATTTCTGTTTGGAAAATTAGAAATTTAACACCTTGATATTTTTACTGACAACTTAGGTTTTTGTTTACGCTCCAATGTTTCAAGCCTTAATGTGTGACAAAATGTACGCTCGTGAAGTGTGACAAAATGTACGCTCCTGAATTGTGACAAAATGTACTCTCCTGAAGTCATTTCTCAGCATTAAGGTGAACAGTTTTGTAACAATATGCATCAGCCATGAGACTCTGATTTGCAACTGCAATTCTTTTATCTACAGGTTAATGGGAAGTTAAACTTTGAGGCCGCCCAGTCTCACACCATAACCGCTAGAGTTGTGGACGATAGTGGCCTCTTTCGCACACAGCAAATTGTCGTGAAAGTCATTGACGTTAATGATGCACCCACGGACATAACAGTCAGCGGCAGTTCATCTGGTCTAATAAATGAAAACACCAGAAGTACTCTTCTTGGTGACTTGAGAACAATTGATGAAGACAAGAACCAAACGCACATCTATACTCTTATATCCAATAACGGCGGCAATTTTGTTGTTCGAGGTAATAAGTTGTATGTTTCAAACAGTTCTAACTTAAATTACGAGATCACAAGGGTGGTCTCAATAGTCATGCGATCTTTAGACAGTGGAAATCCTCCTAAATTTATTGAAAAGACGATTAGAATTGACGTTGTTGATGTTAATGAGAGTCCTATTGCAATTACTCTCTCGAATTACACTGTGACAGAAAACTCGCCAGTGGGTACTGTCATTGGCAGTTTATCAGTTACAGACCCTGATGCCAACCAGACTCACACGTGCCAATTGCTGGACTCGGGGGAGGGTAGGATTGCAATTGAAAATAAGGAAAAAATAGAACTGACCGTCGGTGGTGCGGGGGTAAACTATGAAGACAAACCAAGTCTAAACGTTTCAGTGCGATGTCGGGATCAAGGCGGCCTTGCAACAGAACGAGATTTTTACATTGTGATCATTAATATCAACGAAGCGCCAACAGAGATTAACCTGTCAAACAATAAAGTTAACGAGAATGAGAATGCTGACACAGTCGTTGGCCTGTTGACAACTGTTGACCCTGACAATGTCAATGAACAGCAACAAACTTTTTCGTACACGCTTGTATCGTCACAGGCAAATAGTTCACCATTTGAGATTCAAGGTAACAGAATTGTTTCAAGGCGTCGCCTGGACTATGAGAATGTCCCACAGTGGAATCTACTTGTAAGGGTGCAGGATAGTGGTACTCCAGTGAAGTACTCCACACATTCTTTCACAATTCTGGTACAAGATGTGAACGACCCTCCTGACACTATAGTGGTGAGTACCTTACTGTAGTATGAGTTAATTTATCGCTATGTGATGGCGTTTTGAGCTGTGAAAGGTCGAGTTGTACAAGATGTGAATGATCTTCCGCCAGTGTCTTGGCGAGTACCTTACTGTAGTATGAAACAATTTATCATAATTTGATGGTGATTTTGTCCTGTAAGAGAAAAGGTTGGGTTGTACAAGGTGTGAACAACCCTCCTTATAGTATATGGGTGAGTATCTTATTGTAGTATGGTATAACTTACAAGTATTTGATAATAAGTTTGTTCTGTAAGAGGAGAGTAGGAATGTTGTTTGTCTTTTTTTTAAGATGAATAGCTTTGGTTTAAGCGGCAAGGTCTTCAATAATGTTTTACTTTATTATTAACGTTTTCCTTTTACACTAAACATTTCAGTTATCTTCGTCAGTTGTGGCTGAGAACAGTCCGAGAGGAGAAACTGTAGGAATAATGACAGCAAGTGATCAAGATGCATCACAGCAGCACACGTTTCGTCTTCTTGAGTCTGCGAGGGGCTTATTTACTGTCCGGGGAAATAAGTTACAGGTAATATGTGATTGAATCAAAACGACCTTGGAATTACATCCTACTAAAAATCAGCGCTAAAAGCTGACGTTTGATGTCGCTGACACCATTTACATATTAGTAAAATAATGGTGGCGCTGACGTCGGTTTTAAGCGTTATAGTTTTCTTAGTAAAAGGACTTGCTCACTTTTCTCTCTTTCATATTTTTCTGCAGCTCTTCTATTTCAAATTAATTAAAAGAATAAGAATTATTAAATTTATGTTTTGATAGTCACGGAGAATGTATGCTTGTACACTAGCATTGGTTTATTCAAGATATTTTAGAGTGAAGCATAGACTGATTACAAATGAGCAATATTGTTTTACTATAAAACGTCAGAAATGAAACAACTTGGTATCAAAATATTGAAAGTGCCTCTTCGTTTACAGACCAACGTTATGGTAGTATATATATATTTAAGGTGAACTTTCCAAAACCTCTGTTTTTCACCAAAATAGTACAACCCAGAAAATAGAAAGAAAATATTCATTGAGCAAATGTGATTTTCTACAGATAATTTACCAAATTTTGATGTTTACCAGGAGGTTTTTTCCTTTTCTTCCTTCTTGTTTGTAAAACGCGATCAATTACTTTAACCTCTTGTTTCAGGTTGGCCTTGTAAACAATAATTGTTTAAGTCAGGGGGGTCGTAACTGCGATTTAAACTATGAACAAAAACGCCAATATCGTCTCAGACTAGAGGTGCAAGATAACGGAATCCCACCGTTGACGTACGTAAAAAATTTTACCATCTCCCTACGTGACATCAATGATAGACCGCGAAATTTGCAGTTATCAAACAATAGAGTGGCAGAGAACGCCCCGTTAAACACATTTATTGGGAAACTTACGGCAAATGATGAAGACAAAGGGCAGGTAAGATTTATTTACACATTGAAATTCTCAATAAATCAGAAGGCATGGAGCAAGATATAGAACAAGTGACAATAAAATAAACCATTTTATAGCTTGACAAAAAGAGTTTATTAGAAATACTTACAGTCTGCACTGGAATATTGCAGAACTTGTGTGAGGAAATTCAGTTGTTATTATGTTAAAGTTTTTTAATATGTTAAAGATCCCAAATTTAATTGAGACCTTGTGACGTATTAGATTCTAAGGTATTCCCTGTCAGACGATGATAATGGTCGTTTTCGAGTGGACTCAACTGGGAGACTGTTTAAAGCTAAAGCAACCAATTATGAGACTCAGCAGCGTCACGTGGTCATAGCCAATGTCACTGACAATGGTAACCCAGCTTTATCGGTGAGTTGAAATAATTGCAACAGTAGAACAAAAACTGCAATGTAATAATAGCTACCAACCTATTACTTAGATTTAAAAATGCTCAGGCAACGGAAACAGTAATGGAGGCAAGAACGAAAACAGCAGTGACAACCACTCACTGACAACGCCTTGTGACACCATCTTAGTCTCAATTAGGAAGTCAAGTTTGCTTTAGGAAGTAAAGGCGATTTTACAGATCTTATAGTCTTAACAACATTAATTTTCTTCAAGGCAACTACCCGAAATCAGATTGTCACTTTCTGTGATATACAAATTCCCTTAACTCCATCTATGGATGAAACCTGACAAAGTGTAAACCTAAGGTAAAGAGTTTCACCCTGGCTTCAACAAAGGTTAATCTATTCACTGGTTATATATACAATATATGGTTTGAATCCGGGTTTACACGAATTCAAATAGGTGCTTTGTTTTGTTATTTTATTAGTGAGCAAAGCTGCAGTAATAGACATTAACAATTACTCTAAGTAGAAAAAAGTTGAATGCTCGCGGAGCACTGCTGTGAATTTTAAGTCTTTGTGCAATTTTTGTCTTTCGCAGATAAAAAGATCTTTCATTATTGAAGTGCTTAACCAAAACGAGTCTCCTTTTAATATGACTTTCACATCGCATGGTGGACAGATTCAGTTTCCTGATAATGTCCCACGAGTCATGGAGAACTCTCCACTCAACGCAGCGGTAGGTACAGTGGTTGTCTATGACCAGGATGCAAGTCAGCGCATCCGTTGGTCCCTAAATGATAGTGGAAGTGCAGTGTTTGATTACGTGGGTGGACCGTGCACTCAAGTAGTTAATACTAAAGCTTACAAGACTAAATGCGTTTCATCTGTTAAAGTTATTGGCTCATTGGATTACGAGCAACGCAACGAGTATCAAATTTTAATTAAAGCCAAGGACCCGGGAGGAAAGAGTATCGAACAACAGTACAAGATAGCTTTGGTAGATGTTAACGAACCTCCATCCAACATCATCCTTTCAGCAAACCAAGTCAATGAAAACTCAAATGGTGCTCTAGTAGGAGAATTGTATGCGATCGATCAAGATTATGGCCAGTCACACACATTTTTTCTTGTCGACGATATTTCTGACAAATTTGTAGTACGAGACAATAAACTTTACGTTTCACCTTTTGCTAATCTTGACTTTGAAACTCTCAACTCGTACAACATTGTTATTAATGCTAGCGATAGCGGTTTTCCCAGACTAAGCATCCAAAAAGCGTTTACGATCAACATTGTCAACCTTAATGAAGGACCTACAAATATAACCTTATCGAGTAACCAGGTGATTGAAAACAGCCAACCAGGAACAATCATTGGTGAATTAAGCGTTAGCGACCCCGACATAGGACAGAATCACAGCTGTATAATAACAGAAAGTCAAACTGGACAATTTACTGTTCAAAATAAGACATTAATTGTTGGAAGTGTTAACTTAAACTTTGAACAAACTCCAAGACTTTCTGTTGGAATCGTGTGTAAAGATAGCGGATCTCCATCAAGTCTTTCTTTTGAAAAGTTTTTTACAATTTTAGTTGTTGACGTGAACGAGAAACCAATTTCACTTTCTTTGTCAAGTAATGCAATCAATGAGAATCAGCTGCCTTCAATTGTGGGTAAGTATTACGTAAAACTCCCCAAACGGATAGTATTTTACTGTGAAAACTACTAAAACTACTACTACTATTGCTGCTGTTGCTACTATTATTAATATCACCACCACTACTACTACTACTACTACTACTACTACTACTACTACTACTATTATTACTACTACGACTACTATACTGCTGCTACTACTACTACTACTACTACTACTGCTACTACTACTACTACTATTACCGCCGTCTGGTTAGCCTAATATAATTGGTAAGGTGCCAGTCTATCGTGCGGGAGGCTCGGGTTCGATTCCCAGCCGGACCAACACTCAGGGTCTTAACATAATTGAGGAGAAAGTGCTGCCTTTGCTCTAACATCTGCAAATGGTTAGACTTTCACGTCTTCTCGGATAAGGACGTTAAACCGTAGGCCCCGTGTCCCCAATTAGTTTATAAAAAGCTAAAAACATAGACACGTTAATAAAGTTCCTACTTACTTACTTACTTACTTTAAGTTTGAAAAGCCCATGCACTTTCATCACAATTTTATTTCACAAAATTTATAATCTGACTTTTCACTAACAGTTTTTGGTTGAAAAATTGTTTCAAAACTCAATAACTTGATCAATCTTAAATTATAAATGCTGTAGTGAGCAATGTCTAACCACCCTTTTTATTTTTTAGTTATATGAGAATCGTTATAGAAACAAATTTACTGCGAAGTCGTCATTTTATCTGGCAAAGAAATAACGTCGAACTTCTTCAACAGAACGCCGGTCAATGTTCTATTTTTCTTTGTTTGCTCAGGTTCTGTTGCTTCGCAAATTCCAAAGCGTCTCTCCTTGACCTTTCACTTTCAAAACATCCATCGTTTTCCTCTTTTCCTTTCATGTGCGTGTTATGGAGGAAAGGTTTCGATGAATGGTCATTCAGCCTGGCTGTTTTGTTAGTGTCCGTGAAGGCACCAAACTGATAACAACGCGCTCTCATTTTTTTCTGTACATCGCCTTGTAAAAGGAAAATGTTTACAACGGAACATCGATGTAATTCTTCGGGATGAACCTGGTCAGGAACTTATTGTGCGGCGGCCGTTATTGCTCCACCAGTGTGTGTAAAGTTTCTTGGCTATATTCAGTGGTCTGTAAAAAAGCCTTTCTCGTTTGAGAAATGGATGGAAGAACGACTCCCGCATGTCTGTTTCTGGCACACAAGGAATGATTCACTGGTAAGCTTCTGGGGTCTACACCTCGCTCATGGAAGGCCAAAGTTAGAGGAATATTGGTGGTAGCACATCTCATTCTGCCTTTCTGTACATTGATTCACTTTCTTTGGCCAACAGATGGCAATTAATAGCTAGCTTTGCCGTTTCCTTGATGAAATTTAGAACAGGACATGTTTCTTTTTCGTTTCAGTAAAATAATGTGTGCCCTTCATTCGAAAAATCTCTTTTTATACGTTTTATGATATTCACTGCTTTTAAACAGTGAGTATCATAAAATTCAATTAATTGCCATTGAAAAGGGAAGCAATTCGATTTGCACAAAGCATTTCCTTTTTGATTAAAATCCACAGTTCCCAAAACTCAACATTGTGCGTTTAGGGTGTTTCCTAGTGAAATCTCTTAATTATATTTTAAAAACTCATTGCATTTAGAAGGTATTTAATTTTTCCTTCCCAAACTGGTTAAATTTCTATAATTAAACTAATTTCATTTAGATATTCGTGCAACTACGTCAGCTTGTCCTAATTACAATGCTTTATGATTAATTAAAGCATGAGTTATGTCGCAACGCCCAGTTTAAAATGCAACTATAACAGTAACTGTTTTGCTATTTTTTTCAGCATTTAAAAAATATCCCTGTAACTACGTTAGTTTGTCGTAATTACAATGACAACAACAACAATATTTATTTTATTGCGTTCTTCAGAAATTATTTACATAAAATTGTAATAAAGTTTAATACGTCGGAAGGAGCACAAGCCACTTGATGTTGATACTAATCGTGGTCCAGCGATTAAAGTTTAGAATTTGAAATGGTTGATGTAAGGGTATGAATCAATAAAACATGAAAAATAAAACATGAAAAATGAAAAATGCAGGGGGAACTAACCGGCAAAAAATTCAAAGAGAAAAACAGGACAAAATCATCAAACTTAGTGTAACTAAATGTTTTTTAAGGTAAAAATCATAAAGTATTACGACAAACTGACGTAGTTCCACGAATATTTTTTTTAATGCAATTAGTGAAATCAAGGAAACTTATCCAGGTGGGGTCCGCAACGTGCATTGACGAGTCAGTTAACGCGATCTGAGCTGTAGATTTTACCTAAAAAGGAAATTCCTAGTGCAAAATGAACTGCTTCCCATTTCGACGGCAAATAATTGCATTAAGCAGTCAAAATCATAAAATATATAAAAGGAGACTTTTCGAATGAACGGAACTTATAATTTCACTGAAACTAAAACGAAATATGGCCTGGTCTAAATTTCATAATGGAAACGGCAAAGAAATGAAATATAGTCTATTACAAGAAAGCTGTCAGTTGCCATCTGTTGGCCCAAGAATGAGGTGTGCTACAACCAGTAATCCTCTTATCTTGGCTGCCCATAAAAGAATAACATTTGAAAGAGGTTTAGATTCCAGGAGCTTATCAGTGAGTCATTCCTTGTACGCCAAAAACAGACGTGCGGGAGTCGTTCTTCCACCCATTTATCAAAAGAGAAAGGATTTTTTACAGCCAACTGAACAGCCAAGAAACTTTACACACACTGGTAGAAAAATATCGGCCGCCACACAACAAGTTTCTGACCAAGTTCATCCCGAAGATTTACATCGATTGCCCTTTTCAAAAGGCCATGTACAGAAGAAAATGACAGCGCGTTGTTACCAGTTTGGCTCCTTACCAGACACTAACACGACAGCCGGGCTGAATGACGATTCATGCAAACCTTTCCTCCATAACACGCATACGAAAGCAAAAACGACAAATAATGGATACTTTGAAAGCGAAAGGTTGCTACATCGTCCTCAAGTCAAGGAGAGACGCTTTGGAATTTGCGAAGCAACAGAACCTGAGCAAACAAAGAAAAATAGAAGATTGACCGGCATTCTGTTGAAAAAGTTCGACGTTATTTCTTTGCCAGATAAAATGACGACTTCGCAGTAAATTTGTTTCTATAACGATTTTCATATAACTAAAAAGTAAAATGGGTGGTTAGACATTGCCCACTATAGCATTTACTATTTAAGATTGATCTGAAACAATATTTCATCATGAAACTGTTTGTAACAAGTGACACGTTGCTGCTGTCTTCACCGCGAGAATATTACTTTTGAGTTTTGTGAACTGAAATTGTAATGAAAGTTCACAGGCGTTTTAACCTTAAAATTTGAATTTTAAAGAATGTTATGCCTTCAAGCACCTGTCATTTGCAAACGATTTGGTATAAATGGCTTTATTGTACTTAAAGTTAGATTAAACTTAAGTATCAGCTTCCGTGAGTAAACATAGTATTGAATCATCCAGTTTTCTAAAATATTAAAAAATAAGATTTAAATCTTTTTCTGGAAATAAGTGTATATGACGCGAAGTATATGAAATCTTAGCCTTCATCAGCTAATGCTGAGGGCCACGTGATCTGGAGAGATCACATGACAGGCGACGAGGAAAGCATCAGTATCCGGTCTCATGTATTGGACAAACTATAAAACGGAGATCCCTGGTTCACTTTTCGTATAAAAGTATTTTAAGGATAATTGTTTATTCTTTAAAAAAGATGTAAATTGCTATCTAGCTAGTTTGAAATAAATTTCATCTTTCTCTATTTGTGTTTCAGTTGTATCAGTGTTTTTTGTCAGTTTGAAGCCGCTGGGTGGATGTATTCGAAAAAATGTTGCTCTCGACATTAAAATAATACCGACAAAGGCAGGACATTTGAAACGCTGCCCGCCTAAAACCAACCGATGAGTTTTCGGCTCAGAATTACTTTCGCTTAATTAGCAATTCCTTGTGAACTAAAAAAATGAAATTTTTTTGTTTCAGAACTCATTATTACGAAAAATATAAGATTTTTACTGACTGGTAGTGAACGATCTTCAAATCGCCATAGTGGCCTTTATCATCAGTACGAAAAATATACGAATTTTACTTACTGGTTGTGAACGATCTTCAAATCGCCATATCGGCCTTTATTACGAAAAATATAAGAATTTTACTGACTGGTAGTGAACAATCTTCAAACCACCATTAGCGGCCTTTATTACGAAAAATATACGAATTTTACTTACTGGTATAGTGAACGATCTTCAAATCGCCATAGTGACCTTTACTACGAAAAATATACGAATTTTACTTACTGGTATAGTGAACGATCTTCAAATCGCCATAACGGTCTTTATTACGAAAAATATAAGAATTTTACTGACTGGTAGTGGACGATCTTCAAATCGGCCATATCGGCCTTTATTACGAAAAATATAAGAATTTTACTGACTGGTAGTGGACGATCTTCAAATCGCCATAACGGCCTTTATTTCGAAAAATATACAAATTTTACTGACTGGTTGTAAACGATCTTCAAATCGCCATAGCGGCCTTTATTACGAAAAATATAAGAATTTTACTGACTGGTAGTGAACGATCTTCAAATCGCAATAGCGGCCTTTATTGTGAAAAATATAAGAAATTTACTGACTGGTAGTGAACGATCTTCAAATCACCATTAGCGGCCTTTATTACGAAAAATATACGAATTTTACTGACTGGTATAGTGAACGATCTTCAAATCGCCATAGTGGCCTTTACTACGAAAAATATACGAATTCTACTGACTGGTAGTGGACGATCTTCAAATCACCATAGCGGCCTTTATTGTGAAAAATATAAGAATTTTACTGATTGGTTGTGAACGATCTTCAAATTGCCATAACGCCTTTATTACAAAAAATATACGAATTTTTCTGACTGGTAGTGAACGATCTTCAAATCGCAGTAGCGGCCTTTATTACAAAAAATATAAGAATTTTACTGACTGGTAGTGAACGAACTTCAAATCGCTATAGCGGCCTTTATTACGAAAAATATAAGAATTTTACTGACTGGTAGTGAACAATCTTCAAATCGCCTTAGCGGCCTTTATTACGAAAAATATAAGAATTTTACTGACTGGTAGTGAACAATCTTCAAATCGCCATAGCGGCCTTTATTATGAAAAATATAAGAATTTTACTGACTGGTAGTGAACGTTCTTCAAATCCCCATAGCGATTTGAAGATAACTTTGGGTGTGCGGGCATGCAGTATTGCTCACTTCAACTTACACCATCTGAGAAATATCATTATAGTTAAAGCTATTTCTAATTGTCAAGTAAAAAATGGAAGTCATGCAGGTCTTTCAGTAATATATGCGTCTGACAGTACAGGTTTCTAAAGTTTACCCCTTTATAGTTGTGTAAGTAGGTTTAACCGTTTTTGAAGCAGAATATGAGATTTTGGCGAAATTATAAAAAAAAACGGAACTTTTTTTCAACCACACTTAATTTTTGGAATGCTCCCCCCTCCTCTTTGCTTTGATATAAAAATAATAAAAGCATCACACTTACTCATCTCCAGTATTCCTGTTCATAAATCTTTTTCATAATTGACGACCGTTTTAGTATTATTTTTTCTTCGTACAAGCTCTTGATCTTTACTTTTTCTGTTTGTGTGTGTGATTCAATGTTCATGTCTAGATGACCTTCCACCTAGCACAGTATATGTCGTATTAATGAATAATGGCTGCGTAGCTTGTAGCCCTTATAGTTATTGTATGTAGCTAGTACCCAATTTTCAATTTTTGCAGTGGGTAAAATAATAATTATTTGAACATATGTATGTTGTTCAGTGGAATGGAATAAAGAATAAATACACTCGTACGAAGTTTATCTGAGCCTAATATCGAGTATAAATACTTCAAGGTGGTGTTTGGCGCATTTGCATTTCACTCAAGAAAATTTGGGCCCGAGAATCCTTAAGCTATCCAACATAACTTTATAAACTGCTACGTTGCCAGCGTGGTTGTCCCTGAAGGTGTAGTGGTTAGCACTCTTGACTAGAATACAGGGAAACGTGGGTTCGATTCCCGGTCGGGGCACATACCAATTTTCGTACGAGTGTATTTATTCTAATAATAATTTAACTTGTAACTTGTACATTTTGTGTGCGTGTTGTGTGCGTATGTGTGTGAAGAGTAATTGCTCATGTAGTGACACTCTGTTGCTCCGGGTACAAATAAAGGTCACCAGTTTGAGCTTATGAATGATGACAAAATAATATCTTACCCCAAATGAGGCTAGTGAGGCTTATATGAAGAAAAAAGAATATCTTACCCCATATGAGACTATTGAGGCTAATATGAATAAAAACAAAAGAATATCTTATCTCAAACGATGCTATTGAGGCTATTATGAATGAAAACACTAAAGAATATCTTACCCTAAACGATGCTATTGAGGCTATTATGAATGAAAACACTAAAGAATATTTTACCCCAAACGATGCTATTGAGGCTATTATGAATGAAAACAAAAGAATATCTTACCCCAAACGAGACTAGTGAGGCAAATATGAATGAAGACAATAGAATATCTTAACCCAAACGATGCTAGTGAGGCTATTTTGAATAAAAACAAATGAATATCTTACCTCAAACGAGACTAGTGAGGCTAATATGAATGAAGACAAAAGAATATCTTACTCGAAACAATGCTGTTGAGGCTATTTTATATCACAAATTAAAAGTTATGATCTGACTTTTCACTAACACTTTTTGGTTGAAAATTGTTTCAAAACCCTCTAAATTGATCAATCGTAAATTATAAATGCTATAGTGGGCAATGTCTGACCACCTATTTTACGTTATAGTTATATGAAAATCGTTATAGAAACAAATTTACTGCGAAGTCGTCATTTTATCTGGCAAAGCAATAACGTCAAATTTCTTCAGCAGAACCCCGGTCATTTTTCTACTTTTCTTTGAAAGCTTAGGTTCTGTTGCTTCGCAAATTCCAAAGCGTCTGTCCTTGACTTGAGGACGATGTAGCAACCTTTCGCTTTCAAAGCATCCACCATTTCCCGATTTTTCTTTCGTATGCGTGTTATGGAGGAAAGGTTTGCATGAACGGTCATTAAACCTGGCTGTCTTGTTAGTGTCTGGTAAGGAGCCAAACTGGTAACAACGAGCTCTCATTTTCTTCTGTAGAACGCCTTTTGAAAAGATCAATCGATGTAAATCTTCGGGATGAATTTGTTCAGAAACTTGTTGTGTGGCGGCCGTTATTTCTCCACCATTGTGTGTAAATTTTCTTGGTTGTTCAGGGGGGTGTAATAAACCGTTTGTCGTTTGCGGAGAAATTGGTGGAAGAATGACTCCCGCATATCTGTTTCTGGCGTTCAAGGAATGATTCAGTGGTAAGCTTCTGGGGTCTACACTTCGCTCAAATGTTATTTTTTCATGGGAGCTAGAGGAATATTGGCTGTAGCGCATCTCATTCTGCCTTTTTGCACGTTCATACACTTTGTTGGGCCAATAGAAGGCAATTTACACCTAGCTTTGCCGTTTCCGTGATGAAATTTAGAACAGGACATGTTTCTTATTCGTTTCAGTGAAATTATGTGTGCCCTCATTCGAAAAGTTTTCTTTTATACGTTTTATATCATAAAATGTAATTAATGCTATTGAAAAGGGAAGCACAAGGCATTTCCTTTTTTGGTAAAATCCACAGTTGGCAATACTCAACATTGTGCGCTTAGGGTGTCTCCTGGTAAAATCTCTTAATTAATAAATATTAAACTGATTGCATTAAGAAAATATTTAATTTTTCCAACCCAAACTGGTTAAATTTCTTAATTAAACTAATTTTAATTTTCCTTCGTGCAACTTCATCCGTTTGTCGTAATTACAATGCTTTATGATTAATTAAAACATCAACTATACCAGTAACTGTTTTGCTATTTTTTTCAGCAGCATTATAGTTATGCTATTCAGATAGCTATTAATTTCTTTATATTAAACTAATTGCATTTAAAAAATATTCCTGTAACTACGTTAGTTTGTCGTAATTAAAATGCTTTATAACAACAACAGCAACAAAATTTATCTCATTGCGTTCTTAAGAAATTAGTTACATATAATTGAAATAAAGTTTAATACGTCGGAAGGAGCACAAGCCACTTAAAAATAGTATAAACTAATTGGTTCAGCGATTAAAGTTTAGTATTTGAAATGGTTGTTGTAAGGGTATGCATCAATAAAACATGAAAAATGAAACGTGAAACATGAAGGGGGAACTAAGCGGTAAAATATTCAAAGAGATGAAGAGGACAAAATCATCAAACTTAGTGTTACTACCTTTTAAGGTAAAAATCATAAAGTATATATTACAACAAACTGACGTAGTTCCACGAAAAGGTGGGGTCCGCAATGCGCATTGACGAGTCAGTTAACGCGGTCTGAGCTGTAAATTTTACCTAAAAAGGAAATACCTTGTGCAAAATGAACTGCTTTGCATTTCGACGGCAATTAATTGCATTAAGTTAAGAAAATCATAAGACATATAAAAGGAGTCTTTTCGAATGAACGGTACTCATAATTTCACTGAAACTAAAACGAAATATGGCCTGTTCTAAGTTTTATAATGGAAACGGCAAAGAAATGAAATATAGTCTATTACAAGATAGCTGTCAGTTGCCATCTGTTATCCCTAGAATGAGATGTGCTACAACCAATATTCCTCTAACCTTGACCTCCCATGAAAGAATAACATTTGAGCGAGGTGTAGACCCCAGAAGCTTATCAGTGAGTCATTCCTTGTACGCCAAAAGCAGACGTGCGGGAGTCGTTCTTCCACCAATTTCTCAAACGAGAAAGGATTTTTTACAGCCAACTGAACAGCCAAGAAACTTTACACACACTGGTGGAGAATTAACGGCCGCCGCACAACAAGTTTCTGACCAAGCTCATTCCGAAGAGGTACATCGATTGCCCTTTTTAAGAGGCGATGTACAGAAAAAAATGAGAGCACGTTGTTACCAGTTTGGCTCCTTACCAGACACTAACAAGACAGCCGGGCTGAATGACGATTCATGCAAACCTTTCCTCCATAACACGCATACGAAAGAAAAAACAAGAAATGATGGATGCTTTGAAAGCGAAAGGTTGTTACATCGTCCTCAAGTCAAGATGAGACGCTTTGGAATTTGCGAAGCAACAGAACCTAAGCTTTCAAAGAAAAGTAGAAGAATGACCGGGGTTCTGTTGAAGAAATTTGACGTTATTGCTTTGCCAGGGATAGAATAACGACTTTGCAGTAAAGTGGTTTTTACCAAATCTCTTATGCCAATAAAGTAAAGTGGGTGGTTAGGTATTGCCCACTGTTATAGCATTTATAATCTACGATGGATCTATTTCATGGGTTCTGAAACAATATTTCAAAATAAAACTATTAGTAACAAGTGATAAGTTGCTGCTATCTTCACAATATTACTTTTGTGAACTGAAATTGTAATGAAAGTTCACAGGCTTTTAATCTTAACATTTGAATTTTAAAGAATGGTATATATGCCTTCAAGCACCTGTCATTTGCAAACGATTTGGTATGAATGAATTTATTGTACTTAGTGCTAGATTAAACTTAAGTATCAGCTTCCGTGAGTAAACATAATATTTCAATTATCCAGTTTTGTAAAATGCTAAAAAAACGAATTAAATTTTTTACTGGAAATAAGTGTATATGAAACGAAGTACGTTTGTAGTACGTTTCGGCCACAAATCTTGGCCTTCATCTTCTAATGCTGAGGGTCACGTGATCTGGAGAGATCACGTGAATGGCGACGAGGAAAGCATGACCTCAGTATTCGGTCTCATGTGTTGGACAAACTAAAACGGAGATCCCTGGTTCAGCTTCCGTATAAAAGTGTTTTAAGGAAAATTATTTATTCTTTAAAAAAAGATGTAAAATGTTATCTATCTAGTTTGAAATAAATTTCATCTTTCTCTATTTGTGTTTTGTATCAGTGTTTTTGGTCAGTTTGAAGCCGCTGGGTGGAGATATTCGAAAAAATGTTGCTTCATTCCCATATTGAAATGTAATACAAAGACAACACGTCTTTTATGAACATAAATGTGCAGTTCTGTTCTTTGGTATAATGCAAGAAAAAAGAAAACAAAACTATTAACATGAACGAAGAAGCAACTAAAGGAGCTAGACGTTAGAGTTAGACGATTCCAATAGCATCGTTTGGGGTAAGATATTCTTTAGTTTTCATTCATAATAGCCTCAATATAGCATCGTTTGAGGTAACATATTCTTTAGTTTTCATTCATAATAGCCTCAATATAGCATCGTTTGAGGTAAGATATTCTTTAGTTTTCATTCATAATAGCCTCAATATAGCATCGTTTGAGGTAAGATATTCTTTAGTTTTCATTCATA
>JAOTRI020009226.1:0-19121 GCA_028564885.2 Zoanthus sanctaehelenae | reverse complement strand
ATAAATAACTTTACTGGAATTGACATATCCCAGCCAACCCCTTGAGTGTCCCTCTCTGTCCCCTCATTTTCTCTTGACATTATTTATCAAGGATTTAATAGCCTTTAAATCGGTCGTTTGATGATTAGCAGAGACAGTCATAAAATAATAACAAAATTAAATTCCAGCGGGTTGTTGATGATTAGAAAAGCTATATGTAAAGTCTTCAAGAACCGGTGTTTATCTCCGGTGACTGGAGTGTTAAGCTGATGAGACTCTTCGACTTTCCCTGGAAGAGACACTAAAATCTTTCGCAGTTTAGCTCCCAGCAGACGCTGGTACTCTGGTACTGGAAGGATGGAGTTATTATTTTAAAGAGAAAAAAAAAAAGTCGCACAAATATTGATATCTCGAGCTGGGATCGAAATAAGGACTTCGTGGTCGAAAGGCAGAGATCTTGCCAGCTGTGCCAAAGAGTTATACTATATTATTTTTTGAAGACTTTAAAAATTTCTCATGACCTTTCTTATGTTAGTTCGCGCATGCCCTGACAGTGCAAGAGTATAGCTGCTTGACAATATTGTACCTTAACTATTACATTATCTAGCATACTTGCTGGTCAATGGCGTGTCTCCTATTACTAAAAAAACCTGACAATTCCGTTAATTTAGGCACCAAAGATTTCTAACCTTTTTGTCCTTTTTGTTTTTTTATTTTTTTTTGTTCTTTGCCAATTGTTCCTAATTATAGAAGACGTCATTATAGATAAAATTAAGTCTTTCGTAAAGACTGTCAAATGGCTTCCTTTTATAACTTTGTGCGCTTTGACTTCGTGCATGTTAAGATTTTTTTTCAAACGCTTTAAGCTTTGGTTAGTGTTTTCTGTCTTTTACAGTTAATTAATAGTTATTCTAAGTTCAGAGTTCAGAAAATGTTAAGTAACAGTGGCAACTTCAGAGCGTAGAGAATCAAACCGCGTGGCCGACTCATTCTCCTCGCGCGCCCTGCATAACAAGAACGTTTGTTCATTGTACTACAAAAAATTGTTTACACAAATGCTTGTCTGTAAAAATCCGTTTTCATGTTAGTAAATGTATGGCAAACATATCGGTGGTCTGTGTATACAACTGCGTTTTGCCATCGTTTTCAGTTCTCCCGACCAACGGGGTGAATTGGGTACTAGTGTGAATCGTCGGCTTGGTTGAATGAAGGTCAACAAATGCTGTTTCCACACCGTAGACAACATTGATTCATTTTTTAAAAAAAAGTTTACAAAAGGTGTTTTTTTTTCCATTTTCAAAATTATTATCAAAGAGATGTTTTTTTCAAGGCTACAATCATGGTTTTTAAAATTGACGACTAAAAGTCTGGACGATAAGAATGTATAATCCACGGCTTTTGAAATGAAACGGTCAGTTAGTGTAGAGAGAACCGCGGTCTTTTGTTTGTCTAATCTTTAAGCGGCCGAACAGGTGTTACTGTAATTAGAGTTTAAAATTTTCAGAAATCTTTAAAACAAGTAGTAAATTAATAAAAATACTCTATACCTCATTGTATCTACGTCAAAATGTTGACTACCAGCTAGAGTTCACACTGTGTCGCTTCTATTCACACATTTACCTGCGAGGCTGTAGCGAAATTCTACTGTTCCTCAGCAACGGATAAAAAAAGAGTTCAAGTATTTAAAGAATGCAACACCATATCGTTGAGTTTTTTGTTGCAGTCTCGCCTTTTTAGATGACCCTGATTCATTTCTTTGTTTATGGCAAGGCCGAGCAAACGCAATGGACACAGAGTTGTAAAAATTATAACCAAACTAATGAAATTATAGGCTATTCTTATAACTGAGATCAACTGCTACAAAGGAAATATAGGAAACTACACTAAAGCAGCATGAACTCGATTTTCTCTAATAAAGTAGTTTTTGTGTAGTGGTTATGCAAAACACGCTTCAATTCAATACGTTCCATAAATGTAGAAACAATCTTATCTTTAATCTATTTTCACAGTCGTTATTTATATTTGTATTTCGCCGATATGATTAATAACAGCTTGGTGTAACACCACGAGACAGTTATTGATCGCGTGAGTGCGTTCTGTACCGACAAACAACAAGGAATAACATCTCCTGAGTTTAAAACTAGTGCATGCTTTTCTTCATGCAGGAATGATAGTACAAACGCTATGTGCCTTTCTATGCGTTCCTAGTTTATTATGCTCTATAGTGTATTCATGGTATCATCATGACTAAATGACTTAGAGGCAATCCTTCATTAAGGCTTCAATTAATCACCCAAATCTTGTTGACATGGTGCATTTCAACTCATGTGCTCACGCAAACCAAAAGGCCGATACACACGAGGGAGCTTGCTCCTGCAACACGCTCCCGCAACAGATTTGCTTCTGGAGCAAGCTCCCTCATATTTAACCAGTTTGATTCAATGGAGCAAAACCCCGGAGCAAAAATTTTTGTCGCGCAACATATTTTTTCGCATGAAATTGTTGGTACAGAAAAGGGAACTTTGCTCCGGGAGCATGTTGCAGGAGCAAGCTCCTTTGTGTGTTCCGGCCTTAATACATTCGTGTGTCCCGGAATGCATTTGATTATCTCAGGACTCCGAGGGAAGCCGGCCCCAATGACAATGTCTTACTGTTGTAAAAGTGACCGTTTTTGGTCAAAAAAGAAAAATCAACGCTAGAACATCTATTCTAACTGTTACTTTGTTTTGATTTTTAGATTACTCTCATGCTTGTGGTTACAAAGTCCAAAGAGTTTCCGAAAAGCGCCACCAGTTTGTTAAATTTCACAAAGTGTCTATGCACAACCCGACACAGTGGTGGAATCTATTTTTGTTACCGGTCAGTTTCTATAAAACACTAGGAAAAAAGAAAAACAAATTAATTGCATGGTGTTAATTCTTCCGTCAACTTTTTTATGGATTTAGTTTTTAAGTCTTAAGGTAACTCATCTATAGACAATACTAAAGCGTCTGTGTCTAATTCTTTAACCAACATTGTCAATAAGTTTGTCATAGTTTGCAGGCTTAAACGCATTATACGTGCAGTTTTACTGCATGAATTTACAGTAATTTATCACGGAAATTTAACAGCTATATATATATGTTCGTTGTCAATGCATTTTATATTAGAGACCTTTAGATCCGACCACGAGAGCAAGTGCGAGATTTTGCGCACGCGCACTCTATAACCAGAAAACTCGTTGTCGACCGGACGAGATTTCAAGCAAAAGTTGTCCCCTCGACAACGAGTTTGCTGGTTAGACCGCGCGCGCTCAAAATCTCGTACTCGTTCTCGTAGTCTTATTTAAAGGTCTCTATTAATCATCTCTCAAATGCATCAAATATCTACTAATGTGAGCCTAATATATTCACATTATCCAAAGTGTCGTCATGGATACTTGCTTTTTATAAGAACAACTTTATAAGAACAGCAAAGCTCATGTTGGGCAAAATCCAAGAATAATTTAAGAACAATCTCTTGGAATCTGTGGTTCCAAATATCAATGAAAATGTTGAATTGACGTAGAGATTTCACTAATACTCATAATATAACTTTGGTACACAATAAAATTATAAAACGCGAGAAGTCTCACAGAGTCTAGAAAATATAAAATGCCGGGTGGCATCGTTTGGCAATGCCTTGGTTGTTCGGATAATGTTATTTTTTTAAAACTTTAAGCTGTTAGAAATAACAGGATTTACAACAATTTAAGGCTAAAATCGCACAAAACTGAAGAGTCCTGAGCCTCAGGAAAATTTACTGGTCTCAACGTAGTTGCAATTAAAAAACAAACAATTTTCACACAGCTTCAGTTTTCCACCAGCAAGAACTTACAAACCTTACAAACAAACCGATATCAAATCAATCGTCTCCGTTGGCGTGGCTTTCAGTGTGATTTCAAAATTAATTCATGCAACTTTATGATTCCATACTGAAATTACTGATCGGGACGTTTGGATTTAAAATCGTTTTTTTTTTCAGTTGAAATTTGGTATTTCAAGTGCAAGCATCCGTTATTGAACGTAACTAAAATAAGGCACAAAGTTGTGATTTCAGCGCTTTGCTTCAAAAGCTGTATGAAGTCAAGTATCCTTATAAAAAAATATCAGTTCAAAAATTAGCAAAAATTTAAGTTCACATGAATGGCATTAACCAAACGCTTCAAGATAGCGACTATAGTACGCACACTCTATTTACAACTTATTGTCGTTTAAGGCGACAACTCATAACTGAGCATGCGCATTGCCGGTCTTATCACTACACGATTTTTTACTAAGAACAACTTTGTAAGAATCAGATTGTCCGCAATAATCTAAGAACAAGCTCAGGCACAAAGTGAAAAAGTTTCTAGTTAGTGAAACTGAAAGTTTACTGAATTAATCCCAGTTAAATTATTAAGTTCTCCCAGTTAATTCCCATACTTTTCGTAGAACAAGCCTAGTTTAGAGAATTTTCTTGTAACCTTCAGTAGTTTGCCTTGTTTAATCAATTTGCATTTTCTCACTACCAAATGTCTAATTTTGTGTTGTTATGTAAGGAGAATTTGAGCATTGATAACTGATTGGGAGTGAAAGCACATTTAATATGTACTCTTTTTATATAAAAACAAGTAAATTTTGTGAAAGTTCAATTACAATTACATATTTATGGGTTATTTTTTGTATCATTTGACACAATAGTAGAGTATACTAAATGTGAAACGGTGATTCTGTGTTTTTACTGTGAGGACCTTTTAGTATTACATGAGTGCGTGTATCATTTGGGACAATAGTAGATATACTAAATGTGAAACGGTGATTCTGTGTGTTTTACTAGCACATGTATTGCAATTGTGAACGCAAGTTAGATTTATGTACAAGATTTAGTAAAGTTTCTTAGAAACATTTTTACTTTTTTTAAAAAGACCCAAACTAAAATAAAAATCAGAATTCAACAAATAAAGGTGTGAGAGCAGGTGCCTTGGTGGTATGAAACATAGAAAACAAAGCTGTCAAATGGAATTTTCCATTTTGTAGGTGAAAACTAGTGGATAAAATTCTAACAAAAAAGTATTCAAAAATAGGAGCAACTTTAGAATACCCCGACACTGTGGTTAATGTTATTCTGCGCATTTATTTTTATAGAACGAGCAATGCGCAGAATGAATCACCACTGATGTCATTAAAGGCAGTGTCGGGGTATTCTAAAGTCTAGCCCAAAAAGGAGCACAAAAATACTAAGAATGCTTCTCCAGCTTTGAAAGCGCGATTGGAACACCAGGTGTATAATGTTAACTTCTTAATATTTCAGACAGATACATTCCAATGCTTCAATGTTACCTGCAACAAGCTATTAGCTATCGTATCATTGAAATGTAGCGGTCCAACAAACACACGTGGAAAAACAATCTGGGAAATAGAGTAACGAGTGCTAAATTGATTCTTAATTGACTCAAAACAACAAGCAAGCAAGCTACGCTTGGATTGCTAAAGAGAACAGCTCCAGCTGCGAACCTGTACAATTTGTATAATGTTCTTTGCCAATATTATAGAGAAAAACAATTTAATGACTCGCATGTTTGAAACTCCCAGCCTAAGTTTCACTCCGGTTATCTCAACACCCATGTTGAGATTTGACCAAAACCAGCTAAGAACAATCACCAGTCTGAAATGATGTCTGATGGCTGATAAGACAAATCTAAGTCTAAGAGTTCTTTTTAATTGTTAACGTTGTACGCACAGATGGAGATGAAGATTTGTATAACATTTCAAACCCGGCTACTTTTATTTATAAAACTGCCGCGGAACACCGAGAAAATAGCCACAATACCTTGAATGCTTCTTCCAACCCATAATAGTCAATACTGTATGATAAAACATTTTGACTGAAATCTTTCCAGTTTACTTTTTCGTATATAACTACTCTGTTACGGCAGATTTTAGCGCTCAGTATTGAAAAGTTAGGAAATGAAAAAAAAAATTAAAACACTTGCTTGACGCTGAAATCACCAAAATTTAAGAACAGCTCGTCCTCAAAACCGATTGTTACTGGTTATCATAAAAAGCGTGTAGGTATGTATTAAACTTGATTAGTTAATCTTAACTCGGGTGTTTCTCTTCGTACGTATTGCATGGGATATCCGTCCCCCAACCCTAACGAAATTTCTATACCAGTTCTTTCATATCTTCAATTGCTTCAGAAATGTTGTTTCCTTAAATTCTTTGCATGCGCAGTCTTACATTCTTTGTGAAAAAATTCAACAAACAGAAATATATTTTTCACTTACATATAAAACTGTGTCTGTTGAGATACCAAATTAAGGGGCATCCATCTTTATTCTTTCTGACCGAATATATATACTGCTTGAGTTGTTCAGTTAGCCGCATTCATGCAGACCGCAGTTACAACTCATAATTCAAAATTGCTTTTTAAGAAAAGCTACTCTAGTGTATTTTTCCTTAAATCATATTTTTCTGATATTTAATTTCAAAAGTGAATTCACCCACATTTCATTTAGCAATAGGATTTAAAAAAACAAAACAAAATCTTGCAAGCATTGTGTTTGTCTCTGCGAAATTTCGTTCACATCTCTTCGACTCTCTTTCAACTGAAAAATCGTCAGGGAAAATTAAGCATTATTTATTTATTCAGTTCATAGTTTTGGTTATATCTTCGAACACACATAAGATTAGGTTTTGAGCCACTAGATATATATTTAAATTCAAATGAAACCGGTCTATGAAAGACCGAGACAAAAGCTCGAGCCGGACAACAGCTGTGACTAGATGAATTTAGGATTCTAAAAGATAGATTTTTAAAATAGAACCTATTGATGGTTTGTCATATTTTTCTTAGCTTTGTGAAGGAAAGGCATTAGTAGCAAGGCAACTAACCCTGCTTTCAGATGTTTCTTCAAAGGATTTAACGAGACTGAATTAATTTGATTACTTAATCGTTGTGAAGTGCTTCAGACACACAAAACATGTAAATTATTGTTATTTTAAATAAATCTTTTCACACAAGAAAAACAAGCAAGGGAACCAAAGTCCAATACACAAAATATAATACAAGAAAACAGGAGGCGATCACAGAAAAAAGACAAAAAGAACTCCATGGCTTCTTTAACTGATGTGCACAAGTATTTAATGAATGTGTCAGATAAAAAAAAAATTTTTGACGCAGACAAACAAGTTAACAAAATATGTCTACCCGTACATAATCAGTAATTTATCACGCCATTTGGTTAAATGTTCCAGTCCCCCAGCTGAGATAGCTAGTTTTACAGTGTGAAATTATAACTTTGTTGCAACGAGCACATACAGCGACTGAAAGTAAAAAGAAATCAGATAACTTTACACAAATATAAAAGTTTTCATCGAGATGACGCAGTTTTCTCGTTTCTCGGTGGACTATATCTTTGATTTCACCCAGAGTTATACAAAGGATGTCGAGCAAACCAGGTGGTGTGACGAAATTTGCCCTTTCTCTATGGAGGTTTCGAAAAATGTTGTTGCTGCATGCATAAGGAGGTGGTCTATTCTTTGTCTCCTTGAGCAAACGACAATGGCTACCCGTCACAGGTGTAGAATTGTCTGTTTAGTACAGGAATGATAGAGGCACGAGGTGCGTTGCAGTATACTAAACTGTTAAGAAAAATAATCCCCTTCTATCAAGAACTTCTAAAGCTTGTTCTAAGGATGTAATATTATTAAAGCTCATGCTACAGGTCATCATATAACTTTGAAACAATATAATCAAGATCCAGCTACTCTCTCAAGAAGAAAGATCAAAAACGAAAATGAAGATTTTACGGTTAACACATATACTGATATAGCAAACTAAATGTATTATCAAAAGAGTGTTAGAAGATACTCGTAAAAGTAATCCTTTTCACGTGCATTTAACTGAAGTATAGTTTGGATGTGTTAAATGTAACTTAAATGTGATACTCCACATGAATCTTCAGAGAGCATGTGCTTTGGTTCAACATGACTTCACACAGTCCATAGTTACTGCTTTTATTCAAATATAGCTAATTCATATTCTTTGGTATACGAGCAAGAAGTGGGCAATACTTTATATAAACCTTTATACTTCGAGACTCCAAATGCAATTTTCACAACTTATTGTGACAGTCAAAACAATTTAAAATTGAGGGTTTATTTAAATTTTAAATTTTGTTTGGGATGTAGTTAGATTTTTCCTTTAGGTTGCTTGCTGATTCCGGAGTATTGTTTTTCTCCTGAGCATCTTGGCGGCAGATCTACTACGTGTCACTGCGTGTTAGGCGCAGACTTGCACAACATTTTAAAGCACGTGCATTAAACTTCAAGAAAAGGGAAAGCCAATAAGTATTTTTCTTACTAAGGTGAAAGCACAAATCTGGAACATTATCCGATTACTTTAATTCAGTTCTAGGACGATAAGTGTATAACCTCAATATTTTTCCGTAGTTGATCTAATGTAATAAGTATATACAACGCACAAGCTATTGGAACTTTAAAAGAACAGTCATTTCTCTCACAGTTACAGTCAAATAGCCAAACTTCATAGCACATTCATCACTAATACAGCTGCTATTTATCGGTGGATCAGATATTTTCGCAGGAAACTAAAAGTAAAAGATGTGGAAAAAAGATTTAAGCTCGTGATTGCACACTGAAAAAATATAAATTCAGACTTGATAAGGGGCCACATAGAATCTTTTGGTTTTGGCCTTCATTATATAGGATTCTCCTCTAATGTCTAATTAGAATGCAATAAATGAGGTGTTGTATTAGATGAGTAAATTCTCACCTTATTAAACAAACGTAGGGTGACAGAAAGAAGTACGGAATTCAATTTAGAATCACGCGAGCAAAATAAGAGTTACATGTGATTGTCCTTTGCTGTTTCATATATCCTGCATGTTTCTGGCATACAGTGGCTGACTAAGAAAGAAAAAAACTGCCTCATTTTGAGCAGTGAAGGAAGCACATGCACAAAACTATAAAATAATTGCGCAAGCTTCAAAATTCTGACTTTGCATGAAGATGAGAACAAAATTTAAAGAGTTCGAGCATTGTCGTTGCGTGGTAGTACTAACGTCTTCTTTTAACACAGGGACACGCGTCGTCTTGCTTTAATTCAGTTAAAACAGAACAGATAGCGCAAATATTTTCTAAATCAGAGTATCTTTTCTTTTCATCTTAATTTTATTAAAAGAAGATGTTAATGGACAAAGTTGCTTATGAAAGCTTCAATAATTTTTACATGCATGGTTTGCAGGATGTTTAAGTTAAATGTTAGTATTTATAATTGCACTTAATTTAAGTTAACACTATTTCGCTTAAACCCATGTAGAGAATATTCTTCCATTATTTTTGTTCCTTTGCAAATTAAACAGCTGCATTTGGTTCGGTCAAAAACTTCGACTCTTCGGGGTAATGATAACCTTTCGCTATCTCAAATGCAACATTGATATAGCATTCTTTTATTATGGCCGTCATGTGCTACTTTTATATAACATTTTAGAAGAATTGCGCTTCTGTAAAACTTTGGTTAATTAAGATTTATCCAAGCGGGTTTGGATTAGCGGAACATCGTTAACAAGCTACCATATACGGAAAAGCTCCTCTTTCATTGCAGCGTGATAATAACGAACAGATAAAGAAAACAAGCATAAATTCATACATTATACATCACTCCCATTATGAAGTAATATCAAAACAGCAAGATTCATAATTGATAGAAGATTGTAAGCAAAGTCTGCTTGATAAGAACCCTTATCTAACAAAAAGGAAGGCAATACGAGTAAGCCACGCCTCTCTTTAAACTTAATATCGAGGCCTAACGTTCAGTCAATGTATGACAGTTTTCTAATTGCCCACACTGAAGGACTGTCTGCTCGCTACCTGTTCATACAGGTAAAAATAACCTCTGACTTATTGAGAGATGTTTCGTGTTAACAGCTGTACTGACGCTTCAAGTACTGATCTGAAACTGTTTTTTGATGACTAAATGGGTTATATTTATTAACCTTTGCAGTTCCAACGTCATTAATAACTTCACGAGGAATTTGTATGCATTAAGCGAGACCTTCTCTCTGTCCCTTTAATCTGAAAATCACTATTGCAGATAAGAATAGTATCTAGAAGATGCATTATCAGCTCCACTTGCTTTGGAAGAATGCCGACATTAATAAAATCTTTGAATCTATCTTTACAGTCAATTAGTCAATGTGAAAGCTTTCTATAGTTGCTAAACTTAGAATTCCAAAAAAAAAAGATCATAAATACATGCAATTTTCTTTGAATTTTAAAAGAAAAATAACTCGTTCGATCTCTCGCACAGACCAAGAAAATTAAAAAAAAACGTAATGAAAAATTAAACCATCAAGGTTATTTATGTTTAGCGAGGATTAAAACTCGCCATTCTGTCGTCTTTTTGACGCCGAATTAAAACTGAGATTATATTGAAACTGGCAACTGCTATTGACTAACTTTGCAAAAAGGCACTTATTTGTTGAACTCAAACTGTTAATCAATCCATCGCCATTCTTCTGTGAACTATAAACAAGCATTGTGCTTCTTTGGAAAGTGACAAAATTCCTTGTCTGTTGTGAACAAGGGAACAAAGCAAGAACACCCGACTATATTTCATCAAAGCACCAGAGGCTATATTTTGACCACATGTTTTCATTCATGTAGTTTTTAACACAATAACTTTTTTAGCGGTCACCAAAACACATTAGGGCTATTCGCATTCCCCAGAGACCCGTTGAGTGTTAATTGGCATGTAATTTGCTTAAGTAAAACGTTTTTTTGTTCACTGTTCAACCAAATTAAAAAAATACGGTTGTAAAGTTTGTTCTTTTATATAAAATGTTCCAAGAGTTATTCTCCATGTTGCACAGATATATGTTACTCATTTCGCGCCGCGCAAAACCTCAAGCACACAATCAAGATATATAATTTAGTGTTTTGCCACGAGCAGTGTTGTTAAGTATGTTGAAAATGTAAACTTTATTTTAAGAGTGTTTTGTATTTAAAGTTTTTCTTCTCCTCTAAGAAACGAAACGTGGTTTCTTCCAGAATTTTTTGTGTCATGGAAACAATACCAGAACTATATCTATTTTATTACAACAGTCAATCCAATTTAGAAGAGAAAATTGTCTTTAAGTGTTTGAAGTCTCTTTTGTATTCGTAAATTATTTATTGAGAAATCAAATACTAATTGGAACGCGTCCAATTGCAATAATTTTTAACTCGTTTCTTTTTAACGATCTAATCTCCTAATGAATAATATTAGTAATACAAAATAAAGTTAATCCTTTGTGAAAGAATTACCCAGCTTAGGAAGATCGTTTTCCTATTCACAGCACTAGTCGCAATAAGTAAATATTAAATTTGCCACCAAAGATCTTGAACTTTCAAAAAAAAATTTAGTTAAAGCTTTTGAGGCTTTAGTAGAACCTGCCAAAATGTTTTGAATCTCATTGTGATCGAAGGCGGGTCCAAACCAACAAGCAGTTAATATATGTTGATACTGAAAACAAAATATCATCTTGTTCTACTCGTACTTTTTTGTGAAGAGATTTCATGTCGGTCAATTACAAAGAACAGGCCATTCTAGAATAATGAACCAGATTATATCACTCTCAGACCAGGCCGACTTAGAACAATAAAATAAAAGAAAACATTTTAAAATTCCATTCAAATAAAACTTTCCACTTTGATCGCATTTCTTTTTAGTACTTTAACCTTTCCTGGACCTGCTTTGAGTTTTGTTTTAAAAAGAAAATAACATAAAGGGCTTTGATGTAAGTTGCGAGTATGGCCATTCGCTTCTCCCTAATGCGCGGGATATCGAAACACTGACGATATCGAAACACTGAGGATATCGAAACACTGAGGATATCAAATGCGGTTAGAAACCTGGTAAGCAATATTTCTTCTATCGCAACATTTGCTTCTAGCTTTGTTAAAAAAACTTAACTTAAGCCGTTTTTCCCGTTTACAAATAAGGAGAGAAATTATATTCTAATAAAGAATATTGCCAAAGGCATTGACATCACTGGCTGAGAGATAGCGAAATAGCGTCCCATTATATAGTTCATAAAGTTTTATCCTTGTTCAAAGACCGTAGTATATTTTCTCTTTTTAGATCATGAAAAATATAGTAGATATATTCTTTCAAGTTTAACTGACGACAGCTGATGCTAATTTTTTCAAGTGGGTTGAAAAATGAAACCGCAACTGACAGAAGGCACTTCGTTGGCGATAAAAAAAAAACGCTGAATTAACGATAAGGCATTTTAAGTAAAATCGCAACTTACCATTTTAATCAGTATCATACAACTACACGCATCCGAAATGTTGTTCGTATCTTCAGGTCATCGCTTAAGATATAAGGTTTTCAAATTAAACTTAAATGTCAGAAATAGGAAGGTCTGTGAAATGAATTCGTATACGTTACAAATGTTTCTGTTCAGTGTTTTTAGAAAGAGATACAGTAGAAGGTTTTTTAAAATGAATTCGACGCACATGAATAGTTTGACGCGCGTGAGTGCTCTCAACTTTATTCGAATTGAAAGCACTTCAGTCAAAATGTCCCAATAACTTTGTCAATTCTCTTCCATGCTGAGAGCAAAGGCAAACATAACATTAGTGTTGCTTAGATCTCATTAAGAATGTCACTTAAATGAATTAGAATCTATTTGGTAAGCTAATCACTCGGTAAATGGTGACCAACAAATGCAGACATTTTCGAATTGCGGAAGATTTTCATTTCGAGTTTAATAGCAGAAAGAACACTACAATGCTCTGTACAAATACTCATAGGCTAGTGTGATTAGTAGAAAAAAGGATGTCTCAATTTCAATTCATATTAAACTGGTTGCTTCAAGTTACATTTTCAAAAAAGGTGTTCTATTCCTGAGCGTTAATATTCATTTAAAGTACTTAATTTCCGGCTAACAAGCTCGCGTCAAATGCGAGAAAAAAGGTTTACAATTTATATTGTAATCAATTCAAGAGCTATTATTCCCTTCAGGAATCAAGGAAATGGGAAAACAGTTTTAATATGCGACAGAATAAACAAAAAACTCTATTATCAGTTTTTGAGGAAGAATTAGATAGAGCTCAAGTTTGGCAGCACTATTGGTTAATGATAAAAACTACACCAAATGAGCGACGTCTTTATTCCCTCGTCTTCATCAGCATACTTTAGATAAATCATTTTTAAAAGAGTTCTAAACTCACGTAAAATATAAAACCTATTTAGTATCTTTACAACTAGGTTGTTACAAAACCTCGATTAAATAATTTGTACTTTACATATAAGATTAACTTCTTTTTACGAGAACATTCTGCAATGCTTAGGGATACATAAAATGAGAGGCCCCTTGTGGTAATGCAAAGGGATTCCTATACAAATAATTTATTCCTGAAGAAGGCTGGAAGCTCGTCGCGGAGGGAACATTCATGTGTGAATAAGGTCCGGTACAATATTGATGTGTAGCACTGCAACTACCATCGCAGCACACAGAGCCGCCACTCACTGATGTTACCGAATTCATATATCCGTGCGGCGAAAGAAACGTTTTGCTGGCGAGTTTAAGTTTCTCAAGCTCTGCCTCGTGAAGTCTCTTCGCTTTTGCTCTGCGGTTTTGAAACCAAATTTTGACTTGCGTTTCTGTCAGGTTTAGCGAAGAAGAAAACTCGGCGCGTTCTGCAATTGAGAGGTACTGTTTCTGTCTAAACTTTCTCTCCAAAGCGAGAAGCTGAGATGTTGTGAAAGGCGTGCGTGGCTTTCTGTTTGTTTTATGTTTACGAAGCTGACATTTGGAGGGACTAAGTTTTGAACGTATTCCTGAAACAAGGCATAAAAAATCTCATAAGTATCGACACAGTTAATGTCCACCTGAATAAAAACGTTCTGAGCTAGGTATGTAAATACATGGACTAAAAAGCTCATGCTTATTCTTCATTTATGACGGTTTATTAAAGTTCGCATTCACTTACTGGGTGGAGGGTCGTATCTGGTAGAATGCAGCCAGGAATAGCTTTCGTCAAAACTTTGTGTCTCCATGACACTTTCCTCCTTTTTTCGAGGTAAATTCTTAACTTTGTTCTCGTTGAACTCGTTTCTATCTTGCTTGTCAAGCAGTCTTTCCACTGAAAAATTACTCTGATTGCCGCTTGTGCGGACGGGAGATGAAGATGGAGTTTTGTCGCCATCTTGATAGGGCTTGGAGATAAGCGATTCTACACTAAACGGACAGCGTCCACGTTGAAATCGTACAGTTCCTCCCTCCATGGCACCTTTTTTTGCTCCAACCTTGAAGATTCGATGCTGGATGTATAGGCTGGGGTCGTTTTGTTTTATACTGTTTGCTGAATTGCGGAGAACGTCATTGGAAGGGGCTCTTCCTTACAGAATGACTTTGCTTCACAACGCACAACCACCTTTGATCGCCTGCTGAGAAAATTCACTTCTCCACTTGACGTCGGCTGTTGAAGATGCAGAGCTAATAGGCTATAAAATAATTGTCCTATTATCAAAGAAAATTTGTTGTTGATAAACGCGAGCCAACCACGATTGAAGAGAGATGTCATCTTAAAAAGATTTGATAACATTTAAATTATTCTTATTGGTTCATATCAAATTAATTTACGGGTTGGTAGGCCTTTTGTCTCATTCGGCGTGGTGGATTCGCTTTTTTCAAAAACACGAAAATTGTGCCTTAAGGCAAATTCAAGCAATTTTGCCAAATTAACTACGCCGATAATTTGCTAGCCAAAACATGGGTCGTTCTTTTTTGATCACAGTCTAATCTGATCTATTTTTCTTGGCACTCTAAACACTTATCCTTTAATTAATGTAGACGAAAGTACTTTTAAATATAATTATGTGAATTCTCAAAGTTTTACTTCCCTTCTCCGATGGAGTACTTTGTCTCTCAGCTGTTTCAACAAATAGTATTAACATTCAAATATTTTGAGTAATCCTGACACATCATCATTAAGATTTTATTTGAACATTTGTAGACGTGAACTCAAAAGTACTTTCCTACGGTGCAATGTTTGTCTAAATCTCTGTTTGATAAACTTAGCCTGTTTCATTGTTTGTCTTGATTTTAAAAACAAATAAATGATGACAACGGGGGGTTTCCTAAGATACTATCATAATCAACAGCACAAACAGGCTTTCTATAAAACTCAATTAGACCATTTTCACATACAAATTACTGCCCGTCTTTATTGACGTCAGTTTCCAGTCCCAAATTTCCATCTGTATACACAACCGGTAATTATTCCATAATTGAAGCAACCAATTTGTTCCCAAGAATAAAAACTTATGCTAATGAATGCATTTTAGATTTGCCTTCTGAGGATGCCAATAAACTGAAAAAGCCAAAAGGGTGAATCGAAACTTTCACTCAGCAAGAATTATTTAGTTTTAAATGGTTATCTTTTGTTCTCTTGCGCTGTAAAGTAGTATTTATTTCTATCTAAAGAATTGTTTACTGCATTTGGTGATAAGCTTCATTTTGACATCCATCTTATCGGAGAGCTTCAAAGGATGTTTATGATTGCACTAAAACGCTCAATTCATTTTGCCTGCAGAAGAAACAGTTTCCCAATATTCAGCTGCTCCAGATGGCGAACGAACAAGTTTGATTAAACGAAAATTTAAACCAAGAAATCATTTGATCGTGCGCGGGGTTAAATTCTTTACACTAGTGTTGAAGATGATAAATCCACCCACAGTATTTCTTAACTTAGATCTGTCAGATTAATAATTAGACTCGCTTTCCATATCTCTTGTAAAACGATGTCTTCAAAAAATTTCTCATTTGGAAACAATTAAGTCAATGCGCCAATAAGCCGGGAATAAATGGAGCTTAATATTTCAGATAACGAGCTTTCTTTGCTTTAAAGAAGAATTTAAATTTGGTGCCAAAGCAATTCAGTGTTTTTAACCGCCTTTCATCGTTCATCTCATAATATCTCATTTAGCAAATTCTCTTTCCAGTATCTTGTGAGTACCCATCATGGCCGACATGGTTTGTGTACGTCATCCAAAACATATTCTTTACAGTGCTGTCAACAAACTCTGATAATCGTATCAAAGAATTTGTCTGCGACTTAAAGCTTTGGGCTATCGGAAGAAAGCTTCGGGCGTGCTTTTTTCTAGTATGTAGTTATCGCTCAAGTGTCCCTCTTCACCTGTAATTACCGCGATATGCTCTATCAACTGCTGCCGCCAACACGACAACCTAAAAATTCATTCCATCTTTAAATCTTCTTCTTATCGACTTTCGAATCATTTTCAGTTTACGTTCGGTTCTCGTGAAGTCACGAAAGCCTTTTTTAATCTGTTTCATTGAGTAGTTTTATCGTCGCGCGTTATCTTGAAGAAAGACAACTTTTAATTCAAATAGAGGAGTTTGTTTTCTTAGAAGTTTCAAAAGAGCCTCGTATAGCCGCATTCATTTATGTTGATGATAAATCAAGCAATAGTTATCACATGTTGAAAAGTACAAAATTAGAAGACAAAAATCGATTAACTTTTTCATTTTTTAAGTGGAGAATGACGTGCTATTTAATTGGCATCTTTTAGTTTATGAAATTGTAAGCATCCACGAAATAAAAAAAGACGAATATTTCATTAAAATGATTAATGTGATAATTTTTCAGTTCCCAGCAGTAAACATTGTACGGTACCCGTCTAACCGAAACTGTAACAACATTTACGACAATAATTCAAACAAGACGTTAAATGAATCTAATGGAATTAATTTAGAGCTAAAGACTGTTTCAATCATAAAATTTCATGAAGTATTTATAACAATTAAACCTAAATCGCGAATATAATTTTTCATAAAAAGGCTAATTGATGCAAAAGCTTTAATCATTAAGTAAGTTATTATAGGCAAGAGAAAAATAAAAATAAACTTCTCGGGATTAAGGCGGCTTCAGTTTCTATTTACAGAAAACTAAATCTTAAACTTAAAGTGGTTAAAAGCACGCTAATCGATTGCGGCACAGTAATATATAGAGCCCTAAATTAGTACTTTCATTTTAATGAATAGACGATTAGTGATTATAACTTCGAGTTTTACGCTTATTTTAATATAAGAGCATTGTTTTTCAAACCGAGGCTGTATGGATATTCTTTTATTTTTGAACTGATTTTAGGCTGAAAATACTATAAACTAACTGCGTATCTGAGCCGGTGATTCCACACTATATTGCCGGCTAGTTGAGAAAAAATAGGTTGCATATTGGCGGAGTGGCGCAGCCACGGAGCGAATATGACAAATATATTTTCTCCCAACGTCGGTGATTCTACACTATATCGCGTCTTTCTCCCTGTGACCAAAATGTTAACTGTATGGCGATATATACTGTTACGAATATTCTTAGTTTCAGGAATTATTATCAGTGACATAGGATTCCCAGTCTAAAGTGACTTCAAAAGTAAGAGATCTGTCTAAGGCTTCGCAATTTGTGAAATCTTACATCTAGTGCAACTGCAATGCTTGTAATCAGTAATGATTTATTTTAGAACATTCAAAATTTTGTTCTCATTAAAATTAAAGCATCAGCATTACTTCAAAAATATTTAAAATTCAGTTAAGCAGTTTTCAACTCAATATGCGTATGAAGAACATTCTTATAAAAAAGATCTAAAAGGTACAGCTATCAAATATTTCTCCATCATTCACAAATAATAAATAAAATTGTTTAGTGCAGCTTTTTATTGTCAAACCGAGTATTCTTTAGCAACGCGCTTTTTTTGTAAGACTGAACAACTTTGTAAGAACGAGACTCAATTGCAAACTGGGCCAAAATTTAAGAAGAATTTAAGAACAATCTCAGGCTGAGGCTCCGAATATTTGATGAAAACATTTTACGTAGAGACTTCACTAAATCTCATAATATAACTTAGTCTTACGGTGTTTCACATTTATCATAAAATGCAAGGCGCGGACATGGTTGGCGCAGTTGGTAAGATCTCTGCTTTGCAACCACAAGGTCCCAAGTTCGATCCCGGCAGTTTGCCGTGGTTCGAATATTTGTGTGGCCTTCTTTTCCGCCTGAGCCATCTCAGCTTTCCATCCTTCCGGGGTAGGTAAATGAGTACCAGCGTCTGATGGGAGCTAACCTGCGATGGATTAGTGTCCCGTCCAGGGGGAGTCAAGGACTCTCATCCGCTTCAATACCACGGAAACCGGAGATAAGAGCCGGCCCCATGGGCCACTAGGCTCGTAAAAGGATTTAGCGTGGCGCATCGCCTGAAAGAACTAAGAACAATGAGCCTAAGAAAAATTTTCCCGGTTTTCATAAACTGAAGTGTGCAGTAAACAATGTTAACAAATAAAGGTTTTAGTGAAAATCTAAAAAGTATCTCACTGTGAAATCCTTATAAAATATACAATTAGCGATATACTAGCACGATATACAAATTTGTAATTTTTTATGTCCATCATTTCACCTACGTTTTCCACAATTATGAACTAGCTAGAATTATAAAGTATAGATAGCACAAACGTGCTAGTATATCGCTAATTGTATATTAGAAACCACAATATTTTGCACTACGGCAACGTTTGGTAACTGGTTTTACTACTAACCTATAACATAGAAAGTGAGCCTTGAGTGTATAAGCATCTACGGACAGCCTCGACACTTTTATAATTGCCTTTTTAAGCTTAATCGCCATGCATGGCAGAGCATCTGTCTCTAAAACCGAAAAAAACGGTCGAAACAGGCAAATGCATCGATTTTATTTTCCGTTTAAACATCGCTTCAAAGTTCTTACCAATACTCCATAGATATATTTTAGATTAATTTTTATATATAAATAATAAAATATCTTTTTGTAAACTTACTGTTAATAAAAATTTAGCTTCGTAAATTATTACAGCTTGATTACCTTCGGTAGAGATGAAACAAATAAAACATTTCAGTTTAGACCGCATAAAAAAAAAATTGGTTAGCGTCCGCGCCGCCCACAAAAAATGGCTCGCTTAGGAATTTCTTTTCTTTTATTTACCTTTATCCCAACCATAAAAATAGCAGAAAATCATGAACTTTCACGACATTCGTATTTAAAGCGTGCGAAAATTGAACTATGAATCATATTTTGAATTA
>JAOTRI020009125.1:0-19124 GCA_028564885.2 Zoanthus sanctaehelenae | reverse complement strand
ACGTGTCTCAGCCGTGATAGTATAGTGGTTAGTACATTGCGTTGTGGCCGCAATAACCCAGGTTCGAATCCTGGTCATGGCATTTTCTGTTTTCGTTTTCAACTTATATTTATATTCTATTTGTTATAATATTTACAAAACTATATCGTGATGACGAACCTATTAAGTAAACGTGTCTCAGCCGTGATAGTATAGTGGTTAGTACATTGCGTTGTGGCCGCAATAACCCAGGTTCGAATCCTGGTCATGGCATTTTCTGTTTTCGTTTTCAATTTATATTTATATTCTATTTGTTATAATATTTACAAAACTATATCGTGATGACGAACCATTAAGTACACGTGTCTCAGCCGTGATAGTATAGTGGTTAGTACATTGCGTTGTGGTCGCAATAATCAAGATTCGAATCCTGGTCATGGCATTTTGTGTTCTCGTTTTTAACTTATATTTGTATTCTATTTGTTAAAAGTATATCGTCATGATGAACCTATTAAGTATACGTGTCTCAGCCGTGATAGTATAGTAAATTGGGTTGTGGCCGCAATAAGTCAGGTTGGAATCCTGTATTCGGTATGTTTTGGGTGGTTTTTCATATTTGTTACTTATATTTAACTATTTTTAGATAGTCATTTAAACTTATTATTGATAAGGAACTACATTAGGTGTAGGTTACTCAAGTATGATACTCTAGATTGGCAAGGTAAAAGGTTAAAGAAGTAATCAATTTCACAAGTGATGAGTGGTATATTGAAATAGGTAATCGTACTCCAGATGATTGGGTATATATTGAATTAGGGAATCGTTCCCCAGATGATGGGGTATATTGAAATAGGTAATCGTACCCAAAATGATGGGGTATATTGAAATAGGCAATCGTACCCCAGATGATGGGGTATATTGAAATAGGTAATCGTATTCCAGATAATGGGGTATATTGAAATAGGCAATCGTACTCCAGATGATGGGGTATATTGAAATAGGTAATCATACTCCAGATGATGGGGTATATTGAAATAGGCAAGCGTACATCAGATGATGTGGTATATTGAAATACGTAATCGTACACCAGATGATGGGGTATATTGAAATAGGTAATCGTACTCCAGATGATGTGGTATATTGAAATAGGTAATCGTACTCCAGATGATGGGGTATATTGAAAAAGTGAATCCCACTCAAGGTGACGCGGTATTGTAGTAAGTAATCCAACACAAGGTGACGGTATTTCGTAGTAGCCACTCCTACCGGTGACAAGGTATCTGTTTTGATTTTCCGACGTGCTTTTCACATATACATACATACATACATACATGTATGTATTACAGCTTTACACGCATGTGTATCAAGCACTGTTTAGCCAGGAGAGCTAGGATTTTCTAATAAGATATCTAGAGGATATTACATAGGCGCGCGGAGATACGGATTTTATCTTCGAGTGTTGAAAAATTATCTCACGAGTGAGCGTAGTGAAAGAGTGAGATATTTTCAACACGAGAAGATAAAATCCGTATCTCGAAGCGACTATGTA
Organism: Zoanthus sanctaehelenae; assembly: GCA_028564885.2. NCBI lineage: Eukaryota > Metazoa > Cnidaria > Anthozoa > Zoantharia > Zoanthidae > Zoanthus > Zoanthus sanctaehelenae. The sequence goes on along the minus strand of JAOTRI020009125.1, from coordinate 17,596 downwards.
ATATTTTGTTTATCATATAACTATCCATAAAATACTTTGCAGCCATATTGAATGAATCGGAAAGCTGCCGTGAAGCACACTCAAGGTGTAACCATGGTAACGTGTTATTTTCACTAGTGAAAATAACAAGTTTTCGAAAGGGAGAAATATAAATATTTATGGATAATTATATGATAAATAGATTTATTTATATATGTAGCAAAAAAAACTAACTTTTTAGTTACAGTTTTTCAAGTCCATCCGTAACGATTAAGTTACATCCAGAAACTATTGATGTGTTTGTTTATCAGCAGTTTTAATGATGTCTGTGGGGGGTGGGGTGGGATGAATACTATTCGTTGTAAACATAGGGGGCATGGAGAGGATGTTTAGGTACGTTTTACCACCTTCGTATTTTCCCGCTTCCGCTTGGCAATTGAAAACGTTTGCGCTGGATTTTATGCAGGTAGTTATTGCGTTATTTCGAAAAACAACTGCACACTATTGTTTATACTGAATAACGAATTTTACAAAAGCAATAGTTTTTATTATGTTTAAGGAAAAGTGTTGTTTTGAACCGGTTCTCAAAACAGCGAGAACAAGGTCTTCAACGTCGTCATGTGATATAAAGCGAACTTGAAAAAGCAGATGCGTAATCGAACGTTCACCTGTTCTCTCAACTTATCGCTTACAAGCAAGATTCAGTCCAACAAAATTAAGTCAAACGTTCAGTTAATTTTTTATCGTTAATTAAACGTTTAAGATTTATTAAACGGAAGAAGTCGCAAAAGCATTGACGAGTAATGAAGACTACACAAGATCACAATCATCGTCTTGGAGTTACAGCAGAAAATAACGGATATTGTAAGCTAACAATTTGAAACTCATTTACAGTTTAAAGGCATGCCGCTTACAAACGGTATTATTAAATCCATTTTTAAATTGAGTATACACGATGAAATTGAAAAATGAAGAATTATGTTTATTGGTCATTTATTCTACTTGAGCAAAACTTAACACGGTAACTTAGCAATGTTCATCTAATAGCACGAGCAAGAAGAAACTGAATAGAGAATAACCATAATTTATGTTTCGTTCATTTGAAATAGGGAAATGTAATTCCGTAAGTAATAAAATTAAACCTCACAGCTAAACAAGAGAAATTGATTGTTATCTTGCTACTATCCCGTTCGAAAGATTAAAAAAGTCGCAATATCTTCGGTCTTACTTTGATTTCCTTAAAAAATAATTATTTGTTTCTCTGATTACTGAAACTTCAGTAGTTTCTCAAACATCTGTACGAGTTCAAACGCTTGCTTATTGTGTTGGAACAATATCCATTGCTTTAACAGCAAAACAAAACTAATTTAGTTCTTTCTTTAGTCATTTAATTTGAACTCATTAGAGATTTGTTCTTGGGATAAATTTACTTCTAAAATGTTGCTATCAAATAAAAAATACCAATAACAACTGACAGAATACATAATGCATTTGTGATGCAAGTACTGTTATAGTACCGTTCCATGCGTGCTGCTAAATAATATTCATCGATATATTTCTCAATGAAGAATGTTTCTAATTAATTTTCATCATAAAACTCAATTTGAGCGTTTGTAATATTCAGGAAATAAGCTGTTGAAAATAGATAAACTTTACAATGTGCAGTCAAATTGAACGAAAACAGCGAATGCCCAAATCAAAAATGACAAATTTGTGAATTTGGAATGCAATATTGATGTGCTTTTTGCTGCTTCAAATACAAATCATCATTTATGTTTTTTATTCGAAATTTCTTTTTTTGTCTAGTATTATAGCAACAAAAGAGGAAGTTTTAATGCCCCATAAGCTCCAATTACCTTTTTTGAAAATTAACAAAACAAGAGCTTTAAGAATCAACGCATAGTGATTCCAAAATATTTCAAGACAATTGTCATGCACAAAATGTCGGTGTTTTTATTTTCGTTTATTAATTTGCAAGGAAGATGTTTTTATGAAATGAACTCGATGTTACTCAAAAAAATGTACATCGGTTTCTCAGAAAATTATAGTAGAATGAATAAAAACATTTTACATGTGCTGTCAGTGGAAAATTTGTTAAACTTAAATATTTCATCCGTACCATCAAATGCGGTATAAAAATTATTCGAGCAAAAAATGTACAAACTTCGGCAAAACATCTATGCACACGTTGGTCTTTTATGGTCATTTTGCCACCGTTTCTCTTCATATTCTTTTTCCAATGTAAATTTAATCTATTGTGAGAGAAAACTGAATATAATCTTAAAATATAGAATTCTTAAAAGTCAGCTATCTCTAGCAAACTCTAATAGTAATGGTTAATCTGGCCATGCAAAACCTTCATGTTTTGTTCTTTGTTTTGCCTTCCACGAAAAGTGTTCATATTAGACAGTATACCTCAGCCAATCAAACATTTGAATAAATTAAGGTTTAAGCTGAAGTTTTGGGAGTGGGTTGAGGCCAATGTTTGGCGAAAAGCTTTAAGCCGGACTAATTTCGTTTTATGTATAGCAGCAGGGTAAATAAGGGCAATATAATGAAATACGAAAGATGCTGTTAAAATCTATTCACCTTGCTAAATTTTACTCTAAGGTATAAACCAACGACTTGACGACAATCACGTTAGAGTTATATAAAGTCAGAGGAATCAATGCTGAAAAGGCTAGAAGAAACTTAAGTCGATAAAAAGTCGACATCATTTCAACTTTGCACACAAGTTTCAAACGAAAATGGAGCATTGAGAAGTTTTTTTAAAAAAGATGTAACATTGACAATGCGTTTAATTTGGCAACCTTCGAGCTTTTTTTCACTCCATTTTTCAGTCCTGTGAGAAGGCATCTAAATCTGGCGAATTTTACGAGATCAAGCAGTTGCATAGTGCAAATTTCCGTAAGGCTTGAAAAAAATAAGCTTTGGTGAAAGGCTGATATTTCAAAGACGTCAATGACAAGACCATCTATCAACACTGAGAGCAACATCATCAATTTAGTAACCGTAATTAAAATGTATAATATCCGAAGTTTTCAACACTCTAATTATTTTTTCATTACCCCTTCATCATTGAATGACTTGTTAAAACCTCTGTTAGAAGCAAAGCAAACTAATCTCTAATACGGAAACAAGACGAGTTCAGCCACAAAATCAGTGCCTTAAGGGAAACGCAATCTTTTTATTCGCCTAAATTTGCGCGAATTTTTTCTTTTAGTTTTACTTAAACGAGCCGAACGTTATCTAGAAATAACAACTTTCTATGCAAAATAAAGTGTTGTCCTGTTCTAGGTTTTGCGACAGAAGAGATATGATGGCCATAAGTGTTGCGGCTTGGCATTAAAACGAGAAACTACTTTCTAATTTTGTAGGTTTAATTACTAACAAATGTTGTGTCTGAATAGCTGTTAGTAGCTCCTGAATTGATTATAACGCTACGATATGAAGCTGAGGGAAAAAGGAATAAAATTCGAACTAATTTCTCATTATTATCCGAGCTGAATTGGTTGGCGGCCACTTAATGCCCTTGAAACGAAACTCAACTTGTCATATACTCTCAAAAGATTTAACTTAGTTTAACAGTTGAAGCAAGGCAGATATTCATTTTCAATAATTTTTCAACTTCACAGCAATTAAATAATGAGAGAAACTTAAATTAAGACTTACAAAGGCCAAAGCACTTCTATTGATCAGGGATATTCCCTCATATCACGAACAAAATAGAATTTTTTTAGATTTTGGAAGCTTAAAGAAAAAAAATTTAACACGTACATCTTGGTTGGAAGTGAAACTTTAAAGAAAGTCCATTCAGCCCAATCATTTTCTGACTAACATTAATAATAAATAAATGCATTTAAATGTTTAAAACAAAAATTTCGAGAAAGTTTGACCTTTTAAATGACAATTAATTGTTAGTAGAAAATGTTTTCTTCGTACACAATGAAACATGAACAAACAGAATCCTTTTTTCTCTTTTTGCAAGGGTGATAGAAAGTAACAAATACCGATTTACTTCAATATTTTCCTCTCTTCAAATAAGATTGAATTAGTTCTAATTTGAAGATTATTTTTATAGGAGGTAAAAGTGAGAGATTTAGGTAAACACCGATACTCAGGAAACATAATCGACGAAACTCCGATTTTAAGGCTGACAGCGAATACAGTTTAAAAAACAAAAAGGGAGCATTTTGGTGCATGTTGTGTGCACTGTACAAACCTGAATCAAAAATAATAAAAACAACATATTGAGCTGTTGATTTAAGGCTTGACTTTAGTAAGGTTAAAGCGTAATTTTCTCACGGTTTTGACCTCAAATTACCCGCAGCTTGTGCCTCTGGCACATGAAGAAAAAACCTTCACTGCAGGCGCTAAGACTTGAAACGCCCGGCTCCATCCACTGCACAAACATAGAAAAACGACATCGCCTTCTTTTTTTTTTAATTTTATTTTTGCTACTATTACTAAGTGAAAAAGAAAACAAAACTCATTGTCACGCGGAGTAAAAATTCTCAAGCACAAATAGGCTTACAAATCGCAGGAACTTTAATTAATTCTTTATTCATCTCCAGTTTCATCTGCACCAAAGCTGGATAAATCTTTTTAAGTCTCTCTGAACTCATCAGGGGAGATGTAACAGGCACCGTTCGTCTGATATCTGACAATTTGTGGCATGTCAGCAAAGTTCTCTGCTGTGCAATTTACACGTTATGGGTTCCACCTCACTCGTTGACAGTTGATGGGTATTCTTTGACATTTGATGGGTTTCTTTTCGAGCACTCGGCGGGCTTCCTTCCGCATTCACTTGACGTAAGTTCTTCCTTAAAGTTCATTGAATGCATAAGATAGGAAAGTGTTCATTAAAACTGAAATTGCACTCGCATTACATTTGTTGTAATTAGAGATAAAATGTTCGGTTTTCAAAATTTAAGCCCGGGATAATGAAAAGTGCTCATTGACTCTTGATCGAATTTAATCACCGTAAATTTTAAGCAATAGAAAGCCGAGAAAAGCGTCGCTAATGTACAAGATGTTATCATCAATCATATCCTCACACGTCTCGCGCAAAATTGACTTTTTGTAAATCTACCATGCGATCAGTAAGACAAACTTGAATACAAAAAAGCGTTAACAAACAGTGTGAATAATTAATTTTGGTAATACGAACAACAATTTGAGATTTTCTTTGATGAAAAAAAAAGAAATTTTGCTTTCTGGCCAATATGATATTTCGTGTTTACCCGACCGTATAATGAGCATATTTCTTAAGGATTACAATTAATTAACTGAAAACAAAACTTTGCTCAAGCACTTTTCGGGAAATTCTCCTAATTGACCTGAGCTAAGTTTTACTGCTTTATTTGGCTGCACGCCGAACTAATTTGAGTGCTAGATAAATAGCATGTTGTTGGTTTCCAGCTAGTCGCCGAACCAATTCTTTTATCCTTTGTAAAAAATACGAAGCAAGCACTAGATTCTTCTTTGAAAGGTGGCTTATTACTCGAACCGGTGACGCGGTTTGCTGTTGATTGACGGGTGATGATTGATTGTTCAATTTCCTTCACATTATTTCTATGTTACGTTGAGGACAATAGCTAATTAATAGAGAAATATAGATAAAAGTGATTACAGAAACATTTAAGTTCTCCATATCGTGTTGGCGGGAGCGCAGAGTACAGGAATCACTAGTGAAACTAAACAACGCCACCAAACAAACTACCAACGTAATAACACTCGTCGGACGAAACAAAGTTCATAATGCAGTTTTGCTTCGCGTTGTCGAAAGCCGATGGGATGCCGCCGTTAAAGCGCTCATCACCAGTTCACTCATTTGCTATACACGACATTCTTGGACTGAACGAAAACAAACCAACAAAGCCGCCATGCCCTTCTCATAACTTTCAAGACGAGCCAAAAGTATTTTCTTTCGTACCTCAGTTATCAAATGCAAGACTACTAGATCCGCCACCAACACTGTCGAATTTAGCCGGTAAGTGGAAAAACTCGAGCGAAAATCTCTTAACTCTCCATGAGGATCGTATTTCCTTGTTACACTTTTAAAGTAAGGGATATCTTTATCACACTAAGGAACTTTCAACTTTCTCACAGCCCTCGGCATTTCTCATCACACAACAAATGATCCCGTAATGGAAGATAATTCCCTAATTAAACATGAATCAGTAGTCATTGGAGGTTACGGCCCGGGATTATATAAGCGGATAACATGAAAAAAGAGTCCGCTGTGAAGATTCATGCCAATTTGAAAACTCGATATTAGAGTTCAAAATCAATTTGAGTTTCAAACAAAATGTACAACCGGCACAAAGCACGAAAACAAAATTGATGCGCTTGAAGCCAGTTGCAGCTGTTTGGCCGTTTAGCAGCTTTTTCGATGAACATCCAAAAATATCTTTAGTCGACAGCTTTAATAGGGAAAATTTACAGGCAATGAATTTAGACCTGCTATAAATGTCCAGCTGTGTTGCACAAGATTTACCTTTATTTATAGAATTAGTAATAGAGCAAATTGAAAGTTGTGTCACCGACTGTATACCAAACTTCCGTTTGATTTTATTATGCTGAACTAACGCATATGTCTTTTTTAGAAGTTAAAGACGAAAGGCAAAGTGAGAAATCCATAATAATAGCAAGTGAAAAAAACCCGAGCAAAAAAGTTAAGAAACGAAGACACAGAACAATTTTCACAAATTACCAACTTGAAGAACTTGAAAAGGCGTTCAAAGAAAGCCACTACCCAGATGTTTACGCGAGAGAAAATTTATCGCTAAAAATTGACCTTCCCGAGGACCGAATTCAGGTTTGTATTTCAATTGTTATTAACTCAGTTTCTTCCAGGTTTAAAAGTTTAAAAGCTGCAAAAATGTCAAGCATTGTTTTAAATTAATACTAACCTTTTACGCGCATCTTCTCATATAAAACTTTGCTTGTTTTAAATATTTCCCTAACTGGTTAAAAAAATTAAAGTAGTTTGTCGATTGGAAATTTGCTCATGTTAGAAATAGCAGCACAAATTGCTTAATTTGCGGTGAAAATATCTATTATAAAAAGAGACCTTGTAAATGAACAAAGTGTCGCGTTAGGCATCTTATTTTGAACACAAGATCTGGATATGTCTCAGATATGATCACGTCACTTCATGCAGCTTTCTCTAACATCTGTTAATGAAAAACAATTTGAGTAAGGTGAAAACGCAATTCTGTCAAAACCATAACACCATTTTAATCCATGGAAAAAACAACTTAATTGTGATTAAAACTCGCCTAGTAATGGATTATCTTCAAAAATATATGATTTTGTTTGGGTTTATTCGACTGTAAAAGCCCACAAAAAGCACGAATCCAATTGGCCTTCATTAGTCTTCATTAGTGCTGCGAGGTGCATATAATGATGGTAATTATTTCGACTCTCACACGGCTCCTGTCCGAGCAGGTGCCTTGTTGACAACCAGGGACTGAATTCAATATTGTTTTTATCAAACACAATAAAATTCAGGGACAGGTTGAAGCGAAAATAGATGTAATCTTGACTTGATCATGGGTACAATATTAACTCGAACTCGGACAAGGTTGGGATAAAACCCGAGTCAGTTTCACAAAAAGGGGGAAAAAATTCAAACCGCTAAAATTTATTTGCTCTTTCCCGCTTTTGAAAACATAAAAGTATTAGCCATTGTAATGAGCGGAAAACAGATTCCGCTCGATGAAGATTCAATTGAAATAACGTTTTTAGCAAATTACAACGGAAGCTAAGTTATAGAACTAGCAAACAAAAAGTAAAGTTGAAACTTAATTAGAAATCAAGTCATGGCGTCATTCATGAGGTTCAGGTTTACTTTATATATTGCTTGTTATTTGGATGCTTTTAATTGCTTCCTAAATTGCAATTTAACGGCTCTTTTTGGTAGGCTGGTGAAGTTTATTTAGCACTCGCCTAGATTTATTATACCTCAAATATAAAACGCTATCGTCTTTCCATAAAGCGGAAATTTATGGAGATAACATGCCAAAACCTTTAATAAACTTTAACAGGACAAATACACAAAGTAATGAAGGTTTTAAAGAAAACGAAAATTCAGTTGTCGGGTTTTTATTTAGTGTTGGTTCATAGTAATAAAACTTTAAGGGTTAAAGAAAACATATATCTTCTTGTTAGTTTTTAAGGAAAAAAACCCTACAAATTTCGCTAAAAATTAATCTAATTGAAAATTCCATATTTCTTTTTTGCTATTTTGAACTATTTTTGTTTCCAAACCAAACCGAGATATTTATGTTTGATGCAAAGGATGCGAAAACTGAACTATAAGAGGTTTGCTAGAATCTCAAGTTTCCATGATAAAGATTATAGCGAGTAACAAGAAAACCTATCTATTAATCTAAGGGATCTTTAAGACTAACAGTGCAAGACAAATGAAAAAGGACTTTGTAAAGCTACTGATCGAATTTCACTGGAGGCCGGAAATGCGGGACAAAGTTAAAACGGAGGCAAAATAAATAAGGAATTATGAGACTTGGTGGGCTGCTTCTGTGTTCGTTCACATTTGTTTAGATAAGTTGAAATCGTACTCGAAAACTTCCCATTGTTATCAAGCGGAAAAACTTACCAAGTATTTCAACATTTCTGAAGCAAAAAATATAAGACATTTTCAAACTTGTTACGGAAAACATCAAAATGGTTCAAAAGAAACAACAGTACTCCTTTAAAAAGATTCCCAACATCTATCTGTTTTAAAATCTTTTAATAAAAAAATAGTCTCTTTACGGTTGTAACTTTAAATTCAAAGTTTATTAAGCTTTAAAACCGTTATCATGTACATGAAAATCGTTTTACAATAACACTGCTTCAATCGAATAAAAACAGCTCTCAAAAGTTGAAAATGATTTTGTGCTACAATAAAGCAGTCATGATGAAGTAGTATGTAATCATTAGAAAAGAAGCAGTGGATTTTTCTTTTGTGAACTTTGCATGTTTGTTATTTCTTTTAGATAAGTAAACATTGCCCAATTTTGGAGAGGTGAACGGAATGAATTGGCATGGATGTTTCAAAGAACAAACCTAATACTTAAGGCGTATTAAAACAAAGTTTATTTAAAAAACATGTGAGGTGATAAACCATTAGTTTAAGCCAAGTAGAAAATGATTTGACAATCGCTTTCCTTCAATTTACACAGAAAACAGAAGTACTTCTGATGCGCAATGTAATATGGCATTAAAGTTTATTCAAAATCACATTTTCTTCAACTCCAACTCAATTTTTTTTTGAATTTCAAAGCTTAAAGTTTTAAAATTGCAGCCATAACGAATGATCTTGGAAACAAGGTTTCTTTTTCTTGAATCGTGAAGATTTGATTTGAATGAAGTTTCGTTAAATGCGGATATCTTTTCAATGTAAAAAGAATTACCAACTGAGAAAGTCAATTTTACACATCATTTCGGATATGTTAATTTCCTTTTTTCTTTTCCATGAAAAATATTATTGTTAGAACAAACCTTTAATTATATTTCAAGGGCGGTACACTGAACGTTTCAAAAGAGCACCGAATCTTGTAATTAAGTGAAGAAAAACTGCGGTGGCTGCAAAACATAAATTCCTCAACTTGACCCTCAAGCAATAATATATATTTACTAAATTGGAGCATATAATTATAGCTTGGAGCTTTCTCAAACTTGATTGCTAATTTTATTTACGGTGTTTACAGCCTGAAAAAATCTGAGTCATTTTCCCCCAGGGTCGCAAATAACAAGACGTGGTTTTAACAGTAATAAAACCGACTTTAAGGCGTTCAGGCTTAATTTTAACGGCGTGATAAAATATCGCTCTAAAGACAAGCGACAAAAAATTAGCAAACACCACTCACCAAGGAAAAAAAATTAAAAAATGAAACTAGCATTCGTGTTTGAGCATGCCATTCGCTAATGAGTCATGTTTGAAGGACTCAAATTATTCAATTACTTTTCTTCAAACCCGCAAGTAAAAAAACTGCTGAAGCTTTTTAAAGTTTGTTTTTCCTTGACGCTTATAGCTGAGGCTATTTCTTGGGAAAGATTAACTGCTTCATTGAAAACAAGCATGCACCCAAACAAATGAAATCATAAATCAATTTTTGCGTTGTCAGATTTATTGTCAATGTTCAGAACCTCAATTAAACCAAACTTAGACACAAACTTTACTGTTTTAAAAATCCCATCATTCTCCTCTCACTTTGTTTCAGATTATTCAAAAACTAGTACGGTTTACTACAGTTTATTCTAGATTTGGCGTTGCCATTAGTACTGCTTGCCTGAAAGGACTATGAATGAGATACTAGAAACGAGTAGAGTCACTTCGATTGTGGCCGCGTTAGCTCTATAACAAAAATATCACAAAAGTGGTTAAACTTTAACGAGTGAATAGTTAAACTTTGTAGAAGTGAATTTCACCTTCATTCCTATTACCAATTGAAAACTGACAGACCACAAGTGCTGAAAAAATTTCATGTCTTTTTTATTTGTAAACGCGTAACAGTAGCTACCACGCAACGTTAAAGTTTGTTTCTGGGGCACAGTTTTGTGTTGTATATAATATCTCCGACACAAAATCCTTCATTTTAAAAATAACTTAACTAACAGCTATTTGGCAGAAGCACCAGTAATAAACCTACAAAACTCCTTTTGAGTAACAAGGAAACTTTAATTTTTGATAAGAATCTGCATTTGTACATTTGGAGTTCATTCAATCGCAACTCCATCATAAAAGTTATCATAGTTATACTTTCAATAACTTGTTTAAATAATTCCACTATCAAGGACAACAGAAAAATCAGAAAACCCTATAAAGTTGTTAAGCTACTTTGTCTTAAATCATTTAGAACTCGTTAGCTAAGATGTTGTTTTAATTGTTTCTTCCAACACTTGCGACTCAAAGCCATCAAACAGCCATTTCTCATTACCGAACAAAAAGCTTACAAAATATTTGACTAAAGAGCCGATTGAACAGTGAAATCAAACGACAAGTTCAATGTGTGGGAGCCTGAAAAATGATATTTCATCATGTTGTTCTCTCTATAAGAGCTAATACAATGGGTTATATTTGCAAATCATTAGCAAAACTAAATGCCGGCTTTATTATAACGAATAACCATTTTGTTTATAGGCGACAGGTGAACCAAAAACGAAAGCTCTAACTTGGTTCTTTCACTAAGACAAAAAACTTTTCCAAATTCTGAATTGTTTCTTCTGGTCGAAGAAGCACTTTATAAATGAACGGCAAATTGAAGGGGCAGAGTTCTTGAACGAGCCAGGTCTCCATATACACAGCATCAAAACAAACGCTCATTAGAAAAAACATCTATTCTTTCTTAATGACCATTTTAGGCTGTGAATTATTCAGATTTGTAGTACAGTTCAAGCCGTTATAGTTTTCTTGAATAATTAATGCTATGAGTCAGTAATAGGTTCTAGCTTTTCTCATTAGCTTCAATTGAGACCTTCTGAAAATCTGTAATTTCACTTGCAATGAAAAAAATGGCAGAAGGTGTGGTGTTAACTCGATTTATGGCGCTGGCACAAGACAAAAGAGCCATTGAGTTGATGTCGGTAATATTAATACAAACTCTGTATAATCACAGTTTACATGTTTGGCTAATAGCATTCTCTAAACACGTTTCATTGAACAGATTTGTGTCAAAAGTACAAATGCTAGTCAAAAGTTGTGAAATGACGCCTAATGTCAATCTTATTTACGAACACAAATTTATAACAAATTTTTAGTATAAAATTCGAATGCAGATACAGTGTCCGACCCTTGTGTTGATAAAATTTATACACTTAAGCAGAAAGTCTCTTTTAAATGATTTTATTTGCTCGAAGGCAAAAGCAAAGAAACAAAGATTATTCATAGCTTTTAATTAGCAACAAACTGTTTAGCCTCTAAGACTGAAGATGGTTTCAATCTTTCTGCTCCCTATACATTATACATCAACGATTCAAAAATTTTTCTGTTAGCTTTTGAAAACTGTTAAGTAATAAGACTCGAGCTCTATATGAATAGAGGTCAAAAACAATATAGTTTACATTATATTAACAACAAATACAAAACATAAATCTTTTACTTATGTTAAGAAACAACAGCTCTCACAACCTGTGCAGATGGACCAATCTTAAAAGGCTCTACTAGAATATTTTTCACTCAAATACTATTTGAAATAGGCATAAAATTAGACCGACTCTAATCAAAGATTTTCGAGAAAAAAAATAAAGGCATATAGAACATGTATAATTTTAATAAAACAATAATTTGTGATTTTCGAAAAGCATTAATGTAGTATTACAAAAACATGTCAAAAGCTGCTTTGAGCGTTTTAATGCAAAGTGGCATTTTTTGTCTTCATAAAGTTTAATCAAAGATCTGAAGACTGAAAGCCGCGCCAAAGGCAATACCAACAACTGTGGAGAATATTGTAGTATAATTACCAAACAAATTAGCATACTTAAATATTGTTAAAATCTTACAAGATGTAACACGAGTGAATTGGTTTATGAAAACAGAAGAATTTTCGCAGCATGCGTCCTAACTTAAGAAAATCTTGATGACTGTTTTTTTCTATTAAAAAACCAACTATTAAAACGTTGTTACTGAAGTCTACAAGACAAGTTCATTTGCCGACCTCGCTGAACTGCGCTGCCTCTAAAGTTTAAAGCGACTCTTCCTTTCTTTCTTGACTAATTTCGAACCAACTTGCCGCTATCTGTAGATAATGAATATGAATCACTTCTGCAGAGACAAAAAAAGCAAAGAGGAAAATAAAGTAAAATTTTTGAAAACGTTTCAGATTACCAAACACCAAAAGCCGCAAAAATTCAACACAGCTAAAGCTACTGTAAAGGTCATTTTCGATCAAACAAAAGTAAATAGATTTCTTTTCATCTAAATTATGTCGTTTTAATACCGCTCTATCTGATCTTTTTTTGTTTTTAATCAAATGCTTGTCTAGAGTTTTACTTTTGATCCATAAACTCAGCGGATATTGCGCAGTGTACATGGTTGAGTCTAAATTACCTTTCCCTCATTTCCGATCTACTTTTCTTCAAGTGACTAGATTTCCGATCAGATACCAAGCGAGATGAAACGCGATAACGCGGCCCATCAAACTTATATTTAAAGAAATCGAGGTAGCACCACTTGAAATACAAAAATTTCAATTTCAACCAGTAAATCTCGTCAGCCCCAATTTTTAGTCCATAATTTGCTCATATTTCTGTGAGCGGTTTGAAATATTGGCAAATACCAGAATACAAAGACAATACAGTACTGAACGTCTGAGGAACTTCTAATATCATATGAATACGTATCGTTACAAGATTTATTAAATTTTCAACTAGAAACATCGTCACTTTTCTTGAGTCCCAGCCTCAGCTTGTTCTTTACTCAGTTTTTGGCCAATAAAGTTCTCGTAAAGTTATTCTTGTAAAAATGCGCGTAAGAAGTCATTCTTCCGCTTTCATTGGAGATCCGATTCGCTTTCTAATTGAAGCAATCGGTTTTCTTACCTTAGTATTTCCCGCATTTACTGTGGTTTCATATTAGTTAATGGTAGCTTTATAGCATCAAATATCAACATTGAACATTCATCTTGATTTTTATTTTAAAATATATATAAAAGAATACCGCTGATTTGTGATATATATAGACATGCAGCATGAACTGAACTAAGCAAGTATTTTATTACCAGTTACGGCTAAATATTCTCCGGTTAGCTTCAGTTACAATGTTGATTAACACTTTGAAAAGGTGTTCGAATCAACGGCAGACACAAAATTTTTAATGTGGTAAAATGACAAATGTTCCCGAATTGGTTTATAACTTAGCTAAATACATAAACAAACTTTATTTTTCCTCGAGTTTTAGAGTAGCCTTAGAAGCTAATTTCTCCAAGAGAACAAATAACAGAAAAAGCAAGAAAATATACATAAACTACAAACTTCGATTCATTACAATATTTACAATTTATGGCTAAATGAGGTAAATGAATATTCAAAGTAATACAAATACTATACAAGGCAAAAAAGTTACAAAATATATAAAACTTACAGTAAATTAAGGCTAGCTAATGCTTTACAAACGTCGTTAAGATTAGAAATTCGAACAGAGTCCGGTAGTGAGTTCCATATTTTGCATAATAGGAAAAATAATGAAGGCTACAAGTAGTTTTAGGTACAGGGAGTGTCAGAATGTTGTGACCCCGCGTATATTACACGAAGTAGCACGGAGAATAAATATTGAAAGATTGTTAACGTGCGGGTTAAACATGGAATAGTTTAATTAATTTTGCGAACATTTAGAAGGAAATAGAGAATTTATTTGGAAGACGACGACGAAATTTGATCGAACTTGACTGCAGGCCCGAACGCAAAAATCTAGCTAGTTGGAGAGGGGAGGGGGCTTTCAAAATCTTTTGTGATCAAACTCCCAATCACGACGACATTTTATCACAACTTTTATGAAAAAATAAACTTGAACTTTTTTTGTTGTCTGGCAAAATAGTTTTTATCCTAAGTTATTATTGAGATTGTTTTATAGGTAAATCACTAAATGCCGAATTGTGTCTCTATTAAAAAAATTAAAAAGTGTTGTGTACTCTCTTAAAGTTATTGGTAAATAAAAGTGCTTCTAAATATGCTTTGATTAACACTTTCCATCGTAAACTTTGTGGAACTTCACGGCTGTTTGGAGGAAGGGGGAGGGGGGGTGCGCACAACGCTCTCCCTTCCCCTGCGTAAAGGTCTGAACTGTGTTATGATCTTAAACAGTCACTTTCCCTAGCCCCCTTGTATTGGCATATTGATTTTAAACACTGATTATCAAAAGCTGTCTTAACTAGAGTCACTGTTGATTCACAAACCTCATGTCATTCTTGATTGCAGGTTTGGTTTCAAAATCGCCGGGCTAAATGGCGCAAGAAGGAAAAGTGCTGGGGACACAGCTCCATTATGGCCGAGTATGGCTTGTACGGGGCTATGGTCAGGCACTCCCTTCCCCTCCCCCCACACCTTGCAAACAGTGGTAAGGCGCAGTGGCTGCTAGGAATGCACAAGAAAGCAAAGCAAGCTGAAAATAAAGATGGCAGTGAAAGAAAAGAAGATCAAGACAAAGATGAGTTTCGGTCCAACAGTATTGCAGTTTTAAGAATGAAAGCACAAGAACATAATCAGACTTTACGGCAAGAGTTCGAAAACGAATCATCTATTGCGACAAACGAAAGCAAAGACTCAGATGAGGAAGTTTATCATTCGTCAAGCGATGAAAGAGACTCTGAAATGATAATTTGAATACAACCTTTAATTTAATGTATATATTTCCCTCTATTCTAAAATATAAAAACAGAAAAACACTGTAAGAGAAAAAGATCTTTCTAAATGCACGTGTTCTTTATAAACTAACATTCATCATTTTTCCGCAAGATGGTATTAAACTCCAAAAGAGCGGTAAATTGCATTGACGATTTACTCTAAATAAACTGTTTACAGGTCACTTCAAATATACTGCAGAGTTTGAAGACTCCAATGTGACAGTAGTGTAAACTAATCATGCATGACACAACGCGATTAACTAAATGTTATGCCGCGATACAAACACAAAACAAGTCTATTGTCGAAAACAAAGAACATATTTTAAATTCAGCAAACGGCTTTCTGGTGGATAGTATAAAGTTTTGGCTTGAAAATGAAGAAGAGAATAACAAAAAAATACAGGAAGAGTAGTTAGGTTGCTGCTGAGGGCACAAAAGCACTTGATACGTGTGAACGTTGCTATTGACCGAAAGGCGGGAAAAATTCGCGCCAAAACGCGCACGTTCCCGAATTGGTTTATAACTAAGCTAAATACATACATAAGCAAACTTTATTTTTCCTCGAGTTTTAGAGTAGCCTTAGAATCTAATTTCTCCAAGAGAACAAATAACAGAAAAAGCATGAAAATATACATAAACTACAGACTTCGATTCATTTACAATTTATGGCTAAATGAGGTAAATTCGCGCCAAAACGCGCACGAGATATATACACTATAAGTATTAGAAGGAGAACATGAAAATGTTACCAAATAAAAACTACTATTTTACAGCCCGATTTGAACGGCCGTTCATTCTTTCAATGACGTGCAGACTAAAAACTGATGCAATTTAGAAAATCTACAAAATAATGCTCTACAATCTCCTCCCATAATATTGGAAGGTACTGCACTGCTAGGGTATCTCAAAGTTTACGGGCTCGAGTCCCGTTTAGTTATAAACTTTTTAAGGCTTCTCTTTTGCAATCGTTAAAATTGCGTTCGTAACCGTGAAGATAGTAACATAACGCCATCTGAATCTTATTTTCTGTTTTTCGACGTACGTTTCTGAAGTTCCATTATCTCAGTTGCGGGTGACTATGGATATATTACATACACAATCAGTTTACTTAGATTATCGTATCGAACCAATTTGCACTTCCAAGTGCAAGAAATGTATCTATGATCATATATATTTCAGAAGACATGTAATTTAGCTTGAGAGAGTGTGTATAGTTATAGTCAATTCTTTATAGGAAGTGTAAATAAATAATAAGGAAATAAACTTTATTTAACCTAAATTCTAAATGTTGTATTAAGACAACAAGACACAATATCTACACGGACGAAAATCACAAACAGAGTGGATGTAAACCCGACTTAACAAAACAAACTTTAAACAAATATAAACGTTTCTTTACTGTTCACAAGTTCATGTATCTTTTTTAAATCCGTATCTTATTAATACTCATGTCTTTGATTATCCGCACTGCATGTCAATTATCCGGGCTATCTACCGAGGATTTGCTTGAGGTCAATCTGACTCCGAGGGTTTTTCTCCGGGTAATCCAATTTTCTCCCTCTGTAAATTTCACGCCAAGATCTGAGCCGTCGAGCGATTAAATGTATTTTATCTATTATCCGTCTGTCCTTTCCAACTTCAACGGTTCCCTTTTTCTCAATGACCAGACTTCTGTGCCATATACCCTATATACTGATTTAACGACGGCGTATAGATTCGACTCACAGCTTTAACGGCTTTAAATTTACATCAACAATCAAACTTCACCTTATCACGTGGTAGTGGTGCGAAGGGCCTGGCGCAGACATCTGATGCGGACATCAATCTGGTCTAAAGACAGGTCCTGACACCCACAACATAGAAAGTATAAATAAAACATTTAGAGGCACATCAGGAATAAAGCAAATACTTCTAAAATGTTTTTATGAAATTCTTTCCGATTTAAATCAGTTTTTTAGGTTACTTTCTCATTTATATTTTTGAGAACTTTCATCAAACGGTTTAGTAGTGGAAGACTATTACCTTTCATCAAACGGTTCAGTAGTGTAAGACTATTACCTTTCATCAAACGGTTCAGTAGTGGAGGACTATTACCTTTCATCAAACGGTTCAGTAGTGGAAGACTATTTCCTTTCATCAAACGGTTCAGTAGTGGAAGACTATTTCCTTTCATCAAACGGTTCAGTAGTGGAGGACTATTACCTTTCATCAAACGGTTCAGTAGTGGAGGACTATTACCTTTCATCAAACGGTTCAGTAGTGGAAGACTA
>JAOTRI020009124.1:0-29750 GCA_028564885.2 Zoanthus sanctaehelenae | reverse complement strand
AACTGGAAACAATGCTTATGCAAATCTTTGGGTAGACAAGCAAAAAGTATTATGGTATTTTTTGTAGTGGCCAATTTGTGGCTGCTGAAGAGTCATCGACCCTTGGGGTGTGTTCACCTGTTTTCCTAAGGTATTTTCTGTTTCTCATATAAGCTTTTGCGTCTCCAGTCTCAACTTCGTATGATCTAATATCCACTTCAAGGAGTACGTTTGCTCGTCTCCATTCTTTGTCTTCGGGCCGAACTGGTTCCATCCAGACAGACGTCGTCTTCTACGAGAGGGGGTAGATCTCTGGCTCCTTTGTGATAGGCTTTTTTCTGCCTTTCCTGCTGCTGCTTGTGTTTTTTGTAATGCGTTGGCAACAAGGTGAGGTTGTAAAAGTTTATCGGAAGTGGGGAGTGTAGTCTTGGTCCTCCTGCTCATTAGCTGCTGTGCTAGGCTAGTGTCATGGCCTGCTTGTTGTATGTTTCTAAGATCGAGTAGGGCTAGGTGCGGGTCACGACCAGATGTTTTGGCCATTTTGAAGATTTGCTTAGTGGTGGTTGACATTCAGCCGATGTGAGCTGTGAACCTTGGTCACTGACCATCTCATCGGGGATTCCATACCTTGCAATATGTCCCTTGATCTTCCGGGTGACTGCTGAAGTGTTAGTACTGTAGAGTCGGTCAATTTCGAAGAAGTTTGAGAAGTAGTCTACTGTAACGAGGTAGTCTTTGTGCTCAAACTCAAATAAATTGGTTGCTATTTTGGCCCAAAGCGGGTACGGGATTTTATGGTTGATGAGGGTTTCTTTCACCTGCTTTGGTCCAATACTGCAGCATGTGTCGCATTTGCTGATATAGTTGCTTATTTCGGCCTTCATGTTTAGCTAGTACATAATTCCCTGGTTCTTCTCAGGGAGGATTCAATACCTTGACGGCTGGCATTCAATTCCATCATTATGTGCTCGCGTAATGCTTTAGGGATGATTAATCGGTCGCCACGAAGGATGAGTCCATCTTGAATTATTAGCTTGTCACGGATGTGAAGATATGGGCTAGCTTGGGTGGTAGGCTACTCTTGCTTTCTGGCCAGCCTTCGAGGATGCTGTTTTTCAAGGTTTGCAGGGTTTTATCATTTTCGGTTGCGGTACAGTACATACTGACATCAGTTGCTAGGAGTTGATTGATTTCCTGGAATTCTGGTTCGAATTTCGGTTCTACAAGGTCTGCATTAACTGCTTTTGTCGCTGGTATGTAATGACTCGAATGACTCGAATGAGTCTAACCTGGCGATAATTGCATAATTGTTCCAAGAGCGACGGAAGTTTTTTCAATTATCAACCAAGTTTTCTTCCATGTTTAAGCGGTTTCGGGGCGGTGATTTGAGTTGGGATAAATCGTGCCACTCCATGGCTATAACTGTGCGGTATTTGCATCGTGGCTTCAAGAATTGCTGCATCAGTCTTCCCTGAAACGTCTTGATTGTCCGACATTTTTTTGTTTTCAGAATCCCACTTCTGACACCATGTTTTAATCCTTTATTCTGCTAACCAACCCTCTAGGTGTATACTACTAAAACACATATATGCACGTGTTCGTGACGTCATCACTAATCTCTAATCTATGTTCACAGAATACTTGACATGCATATTGTAGGATGGAACGAATCCATGAATTAGAGATTTGCGGTCTCAACACTTTTTCCTAAACTATTTTAAAACCCTGAGTAGTGGTCCGGTCGGGAATCGAATCCGAGCCTCCCGCACAGTAGACTGTAGGCGCCTTACCATCCGGGCTAACCAAACTGCCTTGCCTTCCATTAAGGGCACTTCTTATTGGCTTCCAAGTTGCGCTTTCTGACCTAAACTGTAAATACTTGTAAACAGGCTCTAAAAAGACTCTGACTCTGACTCTGACCTTTCCTAGTTGTTTTGAATTCCGAGGTTTCATGATGTTCTTGTGGATCTTATACTCTTTCAAGTGGAGACTTTGCATCAATAGGTGGTGGTTTGTTTTCCTCTTTTTTGACTGATGTCTCTCCTATCGGTTTTAGATGTTGGTGGTTTTGTCGCAACTCTGAGCTATCGTATTGTTAGCAGATAGCCAGTGTAGCAGGTGGACTTAAGAGACAAGGTGAGAAAAGTTGAAAGAGTGAGAGAAAAGAATGGCAAGAATTCTTCACTCGTCCAATTTAGATTTTTTTGCACAAGTTACATCTAATTTTTTTTATCTTAAGATTTTATTGGTTGTATAAAGCCCTGCGGCACGCGTCCAGACTACAACTGAGCCTCTTGTTTCTCAATAACCTCTACCGTGTTTGATTAATTTAACTCTAAGTTCAAAAGTGTAATAATTTGACACCAAACTAATTTTCCCTTTCTCACTCAACCATGTGCCCTAGACAAGTGCGCCGACGTTAATTATTTTAAAATAAGTTTCTAACATCACTCCAGCACCATTTATGCAAAGATTCATTCAATCATTTTTATCTTAATCATTAAAGAACAGGCCCGCAATGCGTGCGTGTAGCTACTGCGTTCTTGTTTCCACTGCACTGGTAAACATGAGTCATGGGTCAAGTTATGAGTCAGGTCAGCAGTAAGTCACAAAGTTACTCACATGAAGTTTCGACGACCACAACAAATTTCTAGTCACTCCGAGATATTTTTTTTGGCAAAATATGAGACAGAATAAATTCACAAAGTACTCACTTGAAGTTTAGACGACAACAATATAAAATTTTTAGTCACTCCAGAATATTTGCGAAACTTTTCAAAGTCGATATTTTTATGGAAAAAGATCGCACGTTTACGGAAAGTGGTCGGTGAATCCCCTTGTTACACTAGTATTCATGTATTTGACACAAAAACACGTACTACGAGATTCAAAGTAAGAAAAGCTCTAAACAATGAGTATGTTTGTGTCTTTGTAACCTGTAAAGTCTATCGAAATTGGATTCTTATCCAATTTACTACCGGTATTATCGTGCGCCAACAAAATCGATCGTCGAGATAACAGTTCAGTTAATTGGAGCTTACATGACGCACTGACATAAAATCAATTCTATCCATCAAAACGATAGTATTGTAGCTCCTCGCTCATGCGCAGTAGCTACAACGAGTGCAAGATATGTAGACTTACAAAGAATATCAAGCAACATGAAGATCAGCAAACCATTATGAAAAAATTATAGGTTAATGACCAACTTGTTTGCAGCTGTGTTTTGATAGTTTTTTTTCCCAGTATTAACAACCATTTTAAGAACCTAAATAGCCTAAAAGACTGTTAACTACCATTCGTATAAAAACCTGTTTAGTTTAACTCCTGAAAACGTAGGTTCGTAGCTGCGGGTTTTAACTTTAGCTTTTAAACGTAAAGTATACACGCTAGTACGCTGTCGAAGAGATGTTTTTAGGGTTTTTGTTTTCAAATAGTAATGAGAGCGTCAGTTCTTGTGTTTCTGTTTTGGTCGTTGGCACAATGCAATAGCAATTACTAGTTTACATAATCAATCAATTATTTATTGTCATTAAATAAAAGATTTACAGATACAAGTTTCATAAAATTACAAATCAGTGTTATATTAAATCTGTCTGATAAAATAAGAAATGCCACTGGCCGTCTTAAAACAGCCAATGGTATGAATATTATTGAAGACACAGAGAGAAAAAGAAATTAGTCGGTACAGTACCGTAATAACATTAATGATATATATCAGTAATGGTAAGGCAGTACAAAACGAAGCCACAGACTAGTACTTTTGTACCGCCTCAACTGATTTCAGCTAGTAATTTAACTCCTTACACGGATGCTAACACGAACGTTATCTAAAATGTCCATATTATTATTAATAATAGTGAGCAATTGACATTTCTTTTTCTTATTTGCTCAGACGCCGGACAGAACTAAATCTTGCATCACTTATTTACGTCCGTCTTCCAATGAATTGAATCAGATGTATCTTAGCAGCTGAATCGAAGGATTCTCGAAGATGCAGGTTGAATCCACTCTTAGTACTCGCGCGTTTAAAGGTACACCACTGGCCGTAATCATCGTGGCCTCACTTACTTTCAATGGCCTTCTTATCAAGTTTATATGCGGTGATATCAGAATGCGTACAACAACGAACATGTTTCTTCTCAGTCAAAGTATAGCAGACATTGCCACAGCCATTCTAGTTATGATACCTTCCTTCGTTGCAGTCGTTGGTGACAAGTGGTTACTAGGCAACACACTGTGCCATGTTCACGGCTTCTTTAACTTGTACTTCACAATTATTACTGTGTTAAATCTAGCCATGGTGGCTCTAGATAGATATTTTGCGATTGCTCGAACCTCTCTTAAAGCGTATGTATTACCAAAGAGAACGGCTCTCAATATCACTTGTGCTATCTGGAGCGTAGCGATTGTCGGAGCATTCCCATGGGCCGCCTGTTTCAGTAATAGCAACAACGTAAAAATCATCTTTTTTCGTGGGTTTTACGCTTGTGGTACAACTTACAAACAGCCAATGAGCGCATACAGTCTAACGGAATTTATTTTGGGAAAAACAATATTTGCTTTCGCTCCGTTTGTAGCTGTAGTTTTTTGTTTTTATCGAATAATGAAGACAGTCAGCAAGAGGCGTCACCAAATCTGTTCGTCCATCACATCAAATCAAATGCGAGTTGCGATTGATATTTATGCCCGCTCCGCGTATATCTCGCTGCTACTTATCGTCACAAGCCTCGTGTTTGTGTTTCCGGCCTGTTTTACCATGACAATTGACGGACTGCAGATTACGCATGTTGATCCAGATTTTGAAACTGCCTTAAAATGGTTAATGTGGTTGCATTGTCTTGTCAAGCCAGTAATTTATGCAACGAAACGATCATTAGTGCGTCGAAAGTACAAGATCTCTCTCACTTCCTTGCTCTTGACAAAATCTATCCTCAGCAAAACTTCAATTATAAACTTCTTCTTTAAACACAGTAAGCACTCCAATAATACTCAAAGCAATCCTGCTATTTACACTGTTAGCAACTTGTCCAACATGTCTGATATTGGAAAAAAAATACCTTTGCACAGCAAAGAACAATTTGATGCCCAGCTTACGGACAAAATGAGAACAATTCACGTAGCAATAAAGAAAGCTTGGTCTCTCGATAATTTTGGTTTCAGTGATATCAACCTTGATGTCGAATGTTCTGCATCTAATAACGGCAAAAATGTCTGATAGTGAAAAACAGTGCAACAATGCTTTCATTTAGAATACTTTAACTTCTTCTTCTTCTTCTTCCAAATGACTCGCCTTCCCCGAGTAAGGATTCTTGTGAGTGTGATGGTACATATCGTCATTCAATAGAAAAAGGAAGCATGGCAGAACAGCAACAACAGCGTTACACAATCATATCACCGGGTGGAGGTGGGGTGAGGTGAGGTGTGCACTGCGCAGGGTATACAACGATTGACACCGAGTTTGCACCGCGGTGTAAACAATGAGCTCATTAACATCGTGGCGGTTATGATTAAAGGTGGTAAAGTGTGACGTCACAAAAATAAAAATTTGTGAACTTATGGAATTTTTTAAGATCATCCGAGAGATGAAGATTAAGAATGTATCCTTGCTAAAATTAAGCATCTTGGAGCAAATTGCCGGCGAGATATTACCACAGTTATGCACTAGTGACTCCATACATATCCTTCTTAAAATGGCTTTGTTTCTCACGTTAGGAACCAAGCCAATTTAACAAGGATTTGTATGGGGTCATCAGAGCATAACCGTACCAATATCTCATCTCTTATTGGTGGTGAAAAGATAAATTTCGGCATGGAGGCATTTTTAATCTTGTTCTTTCTAAATATATCTACGGAATTAGTGACTTCACAAATAAACATTTTGTGACGTCATCACTTTAGTACTCTATTCCAAACTTCTTTTGATTGAAAGAAGTTCATAGATGACAATAGTTTTCATCCTAAGATTAAAAACAAACAATATAAGGACTTTAACAGAATACGAATAATATACCTGAGCTTGAGGGATGAGTTGGTGTCATAAATGGATGTTGTTCTCTTTCGTTTCTGTACTTTAATTTTTCTACCTGGCTCATTTCGTCAGCGTATTCCAGACGTTCGTCACTTTTATCTTCTGATTCCAACAAAACCAGGGGACTACGGATCCTTTTCCTGTCTCGACTGCCAACATCGTCCGAAACACTGATGTCATAAATGGCCTCAGCTGAGCTACGCCTGGTGCTAAAAAGTTGATCAGTTATGTTTAATGTCTCCATGCACTTGTCTCCACCACAAGCATGACTTTCACTAGTGTCCATTGCACTCTCCATTACTCCACATTTTTGAAGTACAGAACTTGAATCATCATCCATATTTTCATCACCTGCAGTCACATTTGCTTCTGTATCACACAACGGTTTTGTTTCACTTTCAATTTTTTCCATATCACTATCACAAGTCTTTACGCTGGTGTGCTGCTGGATTAAAGCCGAGTCCTGTAAAACCGTTGATTGTTCCTCAGTACATGACATTGTTTCATAATCTCGACATACCTCATGAGAGTCCATGGTAGATTTTGACTCTATATCAGGGAGAGGTTCTTCGGGATCCTTAAGAGAGTAGAAGTTCCAAAGTCCAACTTCTCTTCGACACGCATTACAAAACAAGACATGATAATTGTAATCGTGCTCATCCTCATTTAACCTATTGAGGTGGAAATTATTTTATATTAAGAGCCTTATAATAGGCATCATTTATCATAAAACAGGGCGAATCCTGTAACATGTGAGTGATAGAATACAAACTATGTTAAGCTCTCGATACTTAATAAATCATGTGATATTTACATAATTTCGTATAATTTCATCACATAATTAAATAAGCAAATTATTACTCGGGCTACCTGTGGTAGTCCAAGTCTAGGTTTGGGTTTGCAGTCTATCTATCAATCTATCTATCTATCGACAGTGTAGAAAACGTGTAAGCCCGCGCTGTAACCAGTCAGTGGTTTTCCCATGGTCAAATCAATATAGCGAATTTTTAATGAAGACGTTTCTAACCGGATGTTTTCTGATGAACTTCTCGCTTCGACGGTCAAAGTAAACACAAATTAGTGATGGACATGGCGATTCTTTGAGTCAACTCGCTTCATATTCGTGTCAATTCAATATAGGACGTGTTTCTACAGCTACTTTGCGACTTCAAAATGGGATTATTTTCCTTGCAACTATTGTAAAAACTAAAAGGCTGGACAGATTAAACAAGTTTAAGGTGAGCTGTTTGTGTCACACGTCTTTGTTGTTGGAGAGCTGCCAAATAGTGCATGATTTAGTCTTTTCACATCAAAACTAAGAAACCTGAACGCAATGTTCAAGTACAACATTTCAAGACTGTGGTTAACTTTTTTCTATTTCCTGTAACTTTATTATTAGTTTATCATATACTTGTCAATCATTTAAACTTATCTTATATATATTTTCTAACGAACTTTTGTATTCATTCTTCTGAAGATGGCATAAGTTATGCCAAAACATGTCAAGAATTGAAACTTTATTCGTATACGTAAGAGTTATTTTATCAATTGTGCTACTAAGATGTTATGATATATTCTATGGTAGGAAAATAGTTTTTGATTTTTTGTAAACGTTTAATTGCCAATGACTTTGATATAAGAGATTTTTTTCCTTTGTTTTTAGACATAGCTCGCATTTCGTTATTACAGGGCTTGAAAAATCCACTAGCCCGACGCCCGGGGCTAGCAGTTTTTTTTTTATTTCATGTGGGCGAGTACCAATATTATACCTCATGTGGGCAAGTATCCATATTGTACCTCATGTGGGCGAATACCAACATTATACCACATGTGGGCAAGTATCCATATTATACCTCATGTGGGCAAGTATCCATATTAGACCTCATGTGGGCAAGTATCCATATTATACCTCATGTGGGCGAGTACCTGACCCCCGCAAATAAGTAACATAAAAGATGTTCATGTGTTTTCTTACTATAACGACAATTTTTTAGCTACTGTGTATGCAAGAAAGTACGTGTTGCTTAAACAACACCTTTGAACAAAGATCTATTTTCCCTAACAGTAATACAAGAATAGTAGCACTTTTAAAATAATCAAAACCTCATTCAAACTTGCCATAATGGTAAAATTACAATGAATCATTTGGCCAAGTTTTCTTTTCTTCCATATGTAACTGCCATACCTTCTCTCCCAGCCACAAAGAGCAGAAACACAAGCCACTTGCGATGCCTCTTCCTTCTGATCTGTTTTATCATTCCAGAGTGGATCACTTGAAAAAAGTACTCTTTGTAAGGATTTGATGTGTTCTTGCTTCAATTCAACCTGAAAAGGAAAATATTAGAATCCAAATACCAGCATGAGAACACTTCCGCAGATGTCACTAAAGTTTATGAACATCATTCAGCTAAAAGGATCGTATAATATCTTATGATGGATGGCAAGGGACTCTTTACAATGTCTTATGATGGATGGCAAGGGACTCTTTACAATAACTTATGATGGATGGCAAGGGACTCTTTACAATATCTTATGACGGATGGCAAGGGACTCTTTACAATATCTTATGATGGATGGCAAGGGCCTCTTTACAATATCTTATGATGGATGACAAGGGATTCTTAACAATATCTTATGATGGATGGCAAGAGACTGGTGCAGGTAACGTTCTATGATTTGTAATAAGACACAGAACTTTATAGCATCAATAAAATTTGTAATGAAAACAAGCCTTTTAAGTAGAAAGAAATATTCATGACGTCGCACGTGTGGAACATTGCATGCAAAGACAATAAGAACAAGTAAAAGGAGCTGTTTGGAAGAATCGGTGTTGGATGTGCTTGATGATAATTTATAAAATATTTAAGATAGTACAGTGGTTTCTATTGGCCGAGAGGTGTGTTTTCATAGGCCAATGAAGCATAAAAATGACGTATTAGCTAGTCCTCGTAAGGAGACTTTGTAAAATGATCATGAAATAAACACAAATAACAATGTGGTTGTAATTCTCTTTCTCGGCACATGTTTGGGGAATTCTCGAGCAGATCAGTGAAGCACTCGACTGTGTCTCGCGCTTCACTGATCAGCTCTCAAATTCTCCCAAACGTGCGCCTCGGTTTTCATAGTGCTTTGAAGGCACAGAAAAAATGTTTTATTTCTTAAATGAAAATAGAAAGAAATAGAGATTTACCCGTTGTAAGAGATTCAAGACTGGCGCTTTAAGCTCAACAGCGAAGGCAACAAAACCAAACGGCTGAAGATCATACAATTTGCATGGTGTGAACACAAAAACAGCAATTTCCGCCTTTATCTCCCCCTGGACAGGACACTAATCCATCGCAGGTTAGCTCCCAGCAGAAGCTGGTTCCTACCACGGGAGAATGGAAAGCTGAGTTGGCCTAGAAGGAAAAGAAGGTCACACAAATATTCAGATCTCGGCAAAGTGCCGGGATCGAACTGGGGACCTTGTGGTTGGAAAGCAGAGATCCTACCAACTGCGCCTCAAATCATTCTTAACTCTAAATGTTTGTATTTCTAGCAATTTAGATAGAATAAGAACATAACAGAAACAATGACAGCATAGCTTATAGAAATGTGAAACACCGCGAGACCTCTTGCCTTGTATATTGTTTTGCTAAGTAAACTTACGAGTTTTAACGAAATCTCCACGTAAAACATATGATATGCGGAAACTCAGCCTGAGATTGTTCTTAAATTTTGGCCAACTTGAGTTTCGCACGTAAACGCTTTGCATTTGATGTAACTACAATCTCAGACATAAAAAATATGATCAAGTATACCATCAACGTTGTTGACGAGGTGAAAAACATCAACAAAAAATAACGCAACAATGGACGGAGGTGCGGGGGATGTTATTCAAAAAGGATGTGCAAAATATTCTGTCCGAGATTGCAGATATTTACTGAAACATTAGCACGGTATGTTTGAACAACGTTATTACTTTTCCTGCATCGATACACAAGGCTTCATTTTTTGACCCCAGCCATTTATAGACAATTATTTTTTATCATTTGTAGGAAGCGCAAAGTCGGAAATTGTTGTAGTCTCCTATGCTTTTTCGTCCGTATATTAAATTAACAACAAAATCATACACTCTTTCTTCACGGAAAAATGCTCAATGCCTGCTGTATTTGGTCTGAAGTTGAAGTTACTTAAATACTAGGAACGGCGGTATTTAATGAAGAAGGAATTTGTTTGTAAATTCTACTCACAATTTGATAAATAGCTCTAATAATCTTCTGGAGTAAACAAATTACTGTAAATGTAACCCATCCTCGATATCCAAAAACATTGATCATTTTAATATTCCGTCTCACAATGAGCGTAAACAAACTGATTCATTTTGCTCGTTACTCTGAATTTTTAGTTGGGTAAGAGCTGTGTAAGCTAACATTATTTGAATTCGTATAACTGAAAGACTTTTTAACACATCTTTTACCAGCCGCTTCAGACTTGTTTAGCAAACTTTCTTACCCGTTTGCCATAAATTATAAAATTTTATATGTTTGTTCACTATGTCTTGTTACCTGCCAAACTTGTGACGCCACACTGCGTGGCACTTAAACCAAACCTTTTTCCTTCCGAGGGTTCACACAAAAAAGAATGACCAAATGCCGTTTTCATATAAAGAAATCAAAGAGTCCACTCCAAAATAACAGGCTCCTCGCACCACACTGCCTTTCAGTGTCCAGAAATTGTGATTAACGTTTTTGAACTTTGAACAAACCACTAAATTTGTTAAGGTAAAGCGATGTCATTATTTCATCTCAGGAATGTTACGCTCAATTATATCACTATTTTATTTGCTGAAAACCATAGCTCAAGGGGAAAAAAATAAAATTCCACATGGCTTTTCACGCATGACCTTTGCCAATTTTCCCAAATTTCATCATTTTTCTAGGCCTGGAAATGCATTTTCAAATTCCATAACTTTTCAGGACCCTGTGAACCCTGCTTCCGCTCAGCAACATACTGAACTTCCAATGCCGACAAACATTTTTCTCTCGGGCTTTTATGTTGAATTTATAAGTCAACACTGACTATATAATTGACTCAGTTCCTACCAAAAATCACTTGCCCTTTAAACTATTTAGCCGTTTTTTGGATTTATTGCGGAAATGAAGGACGGAGGAAAAAGAGCTTGGACTGAATAAAAGTGAAAAAGGATGAAGCCAGTACTACCGAAAAAAGAGAAATGAAATTCTGGAAAGAAAAATCATTGAGAAAAAATTGCGAAGTTCATGCGTTCCACATTTCTAACTAACAGGACTTCAGCTGATTGGATTGCGCAGGGATGTGAGCACCATAAATTAAGTGTAGCTAATTTTGAAAATATTGTCAACTAGAGGTTTAAAAACACTACAGCCAATATTAATAATGCAGGTTTCCTAGATTTAAAATGGGAGCCTTGAGATGTAAAGGTTGTTTTCCATAGTTTGATAAATGAAAAGTCTCACCATTTAGTGCACAGGTAGGCCAGTATCATTCAGTCTGTTGCCTCATATAAGCGAAAATCTGGTTTGACTTTACGGTCAGTTAGGTAATAACGTTAGTGATCATTGCTCAAATTTCCGAAATGTGGGCGTACATTTAGAAGTATCTGAGTAGGTTTTAGAAAGTAAAGGGCAGAATTCGGTCAGCATTAAGGCAAGTTTTGACAGCAACAATAGTTTGAAAAAAGTATATGCGGGATGGTGCGTACTTGTAAAAGATATAGGTGGCAGAGGGCAGCAATTAAAAACATTTTTGACTGGGTTAGGCAGCATTTGGTAGGATTTTAATGCTCTTTTTGGTGAAATATCGGCCTTCAATTTTACAAAAAAAAACGGAGGAAATGTACACCAGTAGCATGCAGACAGCTTTAAACCGTAGTTCTTTAAGCATTTTCGAGTAACACTTCACCTATTTTAGTCTCTCATTGAAACCGCAGGACTCCAGTCCGAAACGTCAGTCTAAAAATTCTTACTTTCTGATGTAATTTTCTTTTTCTTTTTTCTATTTCTATAGAAATATTGACGCAGCATTTCATTAATATCCATTAAATCTCTTACCAATTCTTTGATACCTTCTTCATCTAATGAAGGAATATTTTCTCCCAAAGCAAATAATTGGACACTGCGTCTTTGAAAATCTTCTTTCCACTTTGCTGATGAAAGGATGGGAAGTCCCAAAAAGCTATCTGCAATTAAAAATATACCTTTACCATCTACAGTTTTTTTAAATGTTCCACTACTATTCAATTTCACCGACTTTGAGAATGTGGTTTAAAGTTTTATCAGCACCACAAAACACACTGTTGCCTGTAAAGGAAAAAGGCCTGTTGAACAGAGGATTTTGTAAATGGCGGTCAAGTGCTGCACGAATTGAGTCTTTTCCTCGATAGTGGTTACAAACTCATGTTGTTGCAGAAACCATGCTGAAAAATGTATTTCATTCACTTAAACTTTGTATTTTTCTTTGTATTAACACAGCATCGAATGAGAAGAAACTTTTGTAAACAGATTCCAAATATCGTAAATTTAGTAAATTTAATTAAGTAAGCTGTGCTATTGATATTAAAGGAACAAAAATTTACCACTAAAAACTTAAAGGGGTTCCCTCTTCGTTAATTTTATGAATTTCGTGCTCAGAAACTGAAGCAAAACCGGAAGTCATTTTTCATGCATGAGTGACCAAGGATATCCGGCGTTTGATGAACCAATGAGAGAGCGCAATGAGTGCTATTCACCAACTAGGTTAATACTAATAGTTAACAAATAAAGAAGCATAAGCCGTGTATTAGACTGTGATAAAACACGACGGATATTTAAGAACACGAGGGAAATGTAGAAAACACGAGCCGCAAGCAAGATTTTCAACCAATCAGAGCGCGCGTTATTAGTTATACCACCTATCCAGCCAACTTTTTTTGGGTTACCAAGCCGGAAGTATGCTCTATGGTCATCCACCGGAAATGAAAGGGAATCATACCCAAACCCTTTTGCCCATATTTGGGCATTCTACCGGAAATGACCGCGCACTCGCCCCAGACCCCTGAACCGGAAGTGACCGGAAAAGGATCGGAAAACGGTCGGGAACCAATCAGAATCCTCGGACAATCATCGGAAAGTGTTCGAGAAACATTCGGAGAACTCGCCCCAGTCCCCAAAATGTTAAATTGTCGGAAAATGGTCGGAAAAGAGTCGGGAACCAATCAGAAGGGTAAAAAATCATCGGAAAGTGTTCGGGAAATATACGGAGAACTCGCCCCAGTCCCCGAAATGTTAAATTGTCGGAAAATGGTCGGAACAGAGACGGGAACCAATCAGAAGGATAAAAAATCATCGGAAAGTGTTCGGGAAATATTCGGAGAACTCGCCCCAGTCCCCGAAATGTTAAATTGTCGGAAAATGGTCGGAAAAGAGTCGGGAACCAGTCAGAAGGGTAAAAAATCATCGGGAAGTCGTCGGGAAATATTCGGAGAACTCGCCCCAGACCCCATACTGGAAATAAGGCTAAAAAACTCCCCTGCTGGGACTCGAAACCGGATCACCTGCGTGACAGGCAGGGATGCTACCAAATTACACCACAGGCGTGACGTTGTGGCCGTCAAAACCCGGGTTCGAGTCCCGGCTGCAATCGTTTTTTAGAAGAAGTTGTTCAAAAAAAACAGTCTGTGTAAGAGGATGTCGTGGTGGAACAATCTCTGTGAGAAACAGTTAAGATTAAATAACATTAGTAAAGAAGAGCAAGAGCAAGGGTGGGACGATTTGATAGAGTATTTACGCGTGTGGGATCCTCAAGATAGTGATGAATTTGCCATTAGAGTTTTATCTCATCCCGATGTGGAAGTACGTATGCAGTTGCGTTCTGATATTTATGCACAGACCTGTTGCGAGGCAGGTCATTGGGACGATTTACTGGACTATATCGTGGATCTGTGGGAAAGGATGGGAATGGTTGAAAAACAAATGAAAAAACTATTCAAAACGTTTGACGAGGCCTTGGATTGGATTCATGCAGAGGATGCAGAAAAGAGAAGGAACAAGAAAAAACTCTCATGGATGGACAAAGTGCAAGAGAAGGATACACAAGTGAGACAGAAAAAGAAAAAGAAAGTATCCTGTTATGATGAACTGGCTATGTATGTGGGGGAGGAGCTAGCAAAAGAACCTGTAGTGAAGAGACCTGAGGGTTATCAAGCGTTGGGATTGGATGCGGGGTACTTGGTGCAAGAGACGAGTGATAATACAAGAGACGGACTATCTTAAAAAAACTTTTATTAAAATGATACATGTAATAACAAAATGTTCTTTGATATAAAAAATGTTCTTTGATAAAAGTGTTGTTTTTTACTGTTATTCAAAATAACCGTAAGGAAAAGTGGTAAAGGTGGGACCTTGAGGTGAGAAAAGACGCTTGTTGGCTACCAGACGATAGGCTTTGTGACGAGGAATAGTGTAGAGATCGTATGTGCGACTGTTTCGCACAATCTTGGTACGTTCGGGTATAGGTAGAATCCGTGCTTGACCATCGTCGGCAGGATCGAGTATCTCATTGAGGACGTTGTTTTTCATTACGTTAAAGTTAAGTTGTTCAGCCCATTCGTTGTTCAGGGTAAAACCACGTACCTTACACTCCAGTTTACCACCATAGGGGCTGTACCCATAATTCTTGGGACCTCCTGAACAAAATTCCATAATACGGTCACCATCGAGTTCGTCTTTAAACTGTCCCAGGTATTTTTCCAGGGGTGGCTGATACTGTTCGGCTTCCCCTTGATCAAAGATGATTGAGTCGGTGTCAAAGTAGAGCATGCGTGTTCCCAGCATGCTCAATTCTTGGTGAAGTTGTATGCGTGCCCAACAGGTAGTGAAACAAGCGATGAAAATGTTCGAGTTGATGTTAACGTTGATCATGTTGTCGTGTACTTTGTAATGGACTTCCACTCGTTGGTCTGTGATGGGACTGAGGTAAGTGACTTGATGTCGGGCACTGGCCAAAAAGGTTTGAAGATCAGTAGGGTCTGTAAATTGTTTGACGTGCGTCTTGTCAAGCCGTTGACCAAACTTACCCCACATGGAATTTAGCATGAGTTTGGCCACGGCGCGACGACCCGGGTTTTTAGCAATGGCCTGATAGTCCAACTGAAGATGTTCGTACTCTAGGTAGTCTTGGACGTGTTGGTGACGTTGGGCTTCAGTAACACATTCAGGTGGAAAACCACTGGCCTCTTCCTTGATTTTCAACCAGGTATTCACGTAGTCTTCAAAGAGACCCGTTTGAGTTTCTTCAAAATGCCAGACTTTGTGCAGGCGGAGGGTGAGGGTGTAACCATGTTGATGAATGGCACATTCGAGCTCGGGAGTACACCATGTTCCTGTGAGTTGCCGTTGTTCGGGTGTGTGATGGCAGATCCATTCACGTTGCAAGAGAGGTTGGTGAATGTTATCTTGTACGCAAGTACGGCATAAGGGAAACACCAACTTGTCACTGTAGCGATAAGGTAAAACAGGATGGAAGAGTCTGGCAGGTGGTAAGACGGTGGTGCAGGCGATTCCAAAGTAGTCACGAATGTCCTGATTGGCTGGATTATAATAGAAAGTAGGATGCTTGATGAGGTAACGTTTATATTTGTTCACATAGGGGTAGAGAGAGGTAAAATCGTAGTAACAAAGTTGCTTGTTATCACGTGGATCTAAGTATAAAGTGATGGCATTGGTACGTCCTCCAAAAAAGGCATCACGAGGGTTAAGAGGGGCTTGCAGGTTGAATGAGGCAATGGTGGCACACAAGTCAGTGGATGTGGTTTTGAGATGGTGCCATTCGTGCTCCCAAATGGTAATGAGGGCGTAACTGGCTTGTCTAAGTTGTGTTTGATGGTGAAGGGTGGCCTTGTAGACATCGTCCCATGTACGACCTTGGAGCTGTTGATGACCTTCTGCACGACCTTGAGGATGGCAGGTGGTGCAGCCATGGTAATAGCAACCATAAAATTCGTAGATGGTATTAGCCATAGCATCGTAACCGTCCACGTGGTAGGTGTGAGAATTGACACGAATGATCTTTTCACCTAGATTGCCAGCATGGACAATGGCTCGTCCCAAGCCAGAGGCACGCCATTCGAGCCATTCGAGGGCCACCAGGGAGTGATTGGTATGGAGTCGCCAACCGGAAACGGGTTTGGAGGCAATGGTTTGACGTGCCAATCTGGACTTGCGCAAATCGTGCGAACAGGCAGAGGCGATAGTGGTGTGCATGAAAGGATCAAATCCAGCCAGTTCGTTGATTTCACGTCGAAAGACGTCACAGCCAGCACAAAGGAGACGCACGTTTGATTCACAATAGGCCAACAGTTGTTGGAAATCAAAAGGCTCTGGGCGTGTGGAGGTGTCGTTGTACCATCGTTCGAATTCGGCGTGACGTGATACGGACATAGTATGAGGTCCGTAAAACTCACGGTCTGGAAGAGGTCCCACATACTCTTGGTTGGCTGGGACATTAAAGAAATGAGGGAAAAAAACTTTTTTCAAATTGAGATCTGTTTCATTGAGTCCGAATATTTTTGTAAAGGCTGCCAATGGCATGGCTAAAAAGGACATAGAGTCAATAAAACGGATTAGTTCTTTACCAGCAGGACCTACTTTGAGTTCGAGTACCTTTCCCCC
This sequence comes from Zoanthus sanctaehelenae, assembly GCA_028564885.2. Lineage (NCBI taxonomy): Eukaryota > Metazoa > Cnidaria > Anthozoa > Zoantharia > Zoanthidae > Zoanthus > Zoanthus sanctaehelenae. The sequence continues at coordinate 13,073 of JAOTRI020009124.1, read as the reverse complement.
ATTGCGGATCTGAGTTAAAGTGCGGGCTTGGTGATGGTATTCCTGCACGATAAAATAGGAATCATAGCCCTGGAAGTTGTGAGCTACGAGAGTCACTTTGGTGTCAGAGTCTTGTGCAATGAGGGTGTCAATCTAAGCTATGAAATCACGGATGCAAGAGGTTCCCTTCCAAGAACGAAGGGTAGTGACATCACTTCCCACCACCACAAGGTTAGGCACGTGATGTAACCCGTCCTCGTCTTCAACTTACATACACTCAATGTCAAAGTAGATGTTGAGGCATTGGATGTCACGTGGAGGGCGTGGAGCATGGAGTTGACGTTGACGACGAGCTGGATCGTGACCACGTGCTTGAGCACGACGCTCAGAGTTGGCTTGACGACGTTGACGCTTGCGTTCTCGCCGTTTTTCCTTTTCCTCTTCTGTCTGAATGAAACAGCGGTGTGTGGCAAGATTGACGTATTCTAGACAGGAGGGGCATTCATGATGATAACATTTGTGACCGTGCTGGAGATGCTCGTGGTCGCGGCCATGAAAGATGGAACGTTTTCCACATTCTAGACAACGCTGCACGGTTTGACAGACGGCCAAATGAGTACGTCTGCAGGGAGCCCTTTGTAATTCTTGCGCAGGTGGTGTTCGTAGCAGGTAGGTCCGTAAAAGTCGCAATGGCAAGTGGAGCAGTTGAACTGTTGGGTAGTGATGTGTGTTTGGCGGTACGTCATATAGTCTGGACATCCCTGTTGGTAGCAGAGGGGACAGTGATCTTTATTGGCAGTGCATGTGTGAGGACCCTTGTGGGGGGAAAGGCATTGAAAACAAAATGTTTTGAAAAAATGTTTTCACTTTGCGTAGGGTATGGTAATGATGATCGTGGTAGTAAAGGATAAGTAGGTCGTCCAAGTCACCGTATTTGTAGCCTTGGTAACAACGGTCCGCGTCAATCACCAAAATGGAATAGCCACGAGGAGCAAAATAGATGGCAAATTGACGTAGCTCGTCAAGACCACATGGCGTACCAGGCGGAATGCCAACTTCTTCTTGCACGGCCGCACACTCACGGCGAAAGGGAGCTTTACGTCTCAGGTGGAGTTGGTATTTTTTGTCAAATTCTTGGTCACTGAGGGTGACGCGCTTGTAGGCGGTCCAAAGTGCTTCAATGCAGCACATATTACGGTCATCGCGAGGAATCTCTAAGATACATCGACGTTTAATGGGTAGTTCAGAAGCACTGGCTACTCCAGGGTCCATTTGGCGTTTACCGCCCCCACGGGGAGAACCACGGGCAATGACAAGACTGAGGTTGAAGCTGTCATCGATTCGAAAGGACTCGTTAGAGTTAAGCATCGATGCCAAGTTTTCAAAGACACGGTTCACACAGTGCCCTACTTCGGGGGAACGCCATTCGCCTACAGTGACACCCCATCCCTTGTAGCTGGATTGCAGGAAACTAGAACCCAGTTGGAAATACAATTTATCACGGTCCTCCAAATTAGGATGATGACGAAAGAGATCGGCCACAGCTCGCGTTAAAGCCAGAGCTAATTGTTCTAGAATATTGTAACGGTCAGGATGAGCCACGTCATTGACTTGGACTAGGCCGCGAGCAACACGTTCTTCCACACCCAGGTTACGGGAGCGTCGGGTAGTGATAGGTTGGAGGTCAAAGTTGTAGAGAGGCGGCAATGGTTGGATAGGAGCACCGCCTCCTTCTTGCGAGGGCAAATCAGGATCATCCATGTGAACAAACTGCTGCTGCCGTTCCCATTGGTTGTAGATGTCATTCATTTCTTCGTCACTCTGCGAGGGCGAATCAGAAGCGTCCATGGTATCATGTTGACGTTCCCAGTCCTCGTACATGTCATTCAGTTCCTCATCACTGAGAAGAGACTGGGGAGAGCTCATGATGAACCGTCTGGTGAGCAGGCGGCCATAGACAAAATGTATGAAATGTATAACATGACAGCTGTTATGGAGATGGCGTGTGGGGGTCTGGTACCCGTATACCCGGATGTATGAATTTTTGGGGATGGGGGGCACCCAGTCTTTTTGTGGGGATTGGTGTATATAAGGCGCGCCCACCTTGGATCACATCATTTCCAAATTTTCGCTGCTAAACTAACTTTGTTTTTGTGCTGTAAAATAATTGCATCTCATTAACAGTGGCGAATAATCATGCTTGTTGTCTCTGCGTGACCGCTAGCGAAAAAGATGCTATGGGGAATTTGGTACAATCAGAACAAGTCCACCTAGTGAGTGGAGTTGGTATACGTACAAAATATGCGAGGCTGCTAAAGCTTACAAGTCGATACAAATACCAAAATTAAAGACAGCGTCGCGACTTGTCACGGTAGCTGGTAAGAAAATCCTTGCCAAGTATGAGATGATGATTGTCGATGATTCTGAGGAGGAGGAGGAGGAGTACGAGGAAATTGTTGAGTTAGGAAAGCGTAAATGTACATCAGAGGACGAACTACCTTCTGCTAAAAAAACAAGAATAGATGACGGAAACGATGAAGGGGTGGGACCATCAAAGGAACCACCTGTCTTTAAAACATGTGGTTTTGCTTGCTGGTAGGAACAGAAAAAAGAGGATAAAATACAAAGTAAGTCCTTGTTGTTTGAGTTTTACCTGTATGGTTCATGTTTTGAAATATTTCTTTTTTTGTTACAGTTGTAAATATGAATACTCCATACACGACTAATAAAGAGCTTTTGCAAAACTGGTTATCCCCGGAGGACGCCGATAGTCTAGGGTTGCAAGATTTAACCAAGGCCAAAGAACACGGGAAAAAGTTTGAAAAAGTGCATGGGGAATTGGACACTCTTCCCCGTTGTGCCCAGCATGGCACGTTAAGTTATTTTTTTGTTCTTTGGTGTGTAGTGTGTGGGTGTTTTAAGTAGTGTATTTGTTTTTTATATTATAGTGGTATCCGACGAGGAAGAATTGGAATGGTGTCTTGGTAGTAAATTGAACATTGAACGTGTCGTGGAGGACCTTTTAGTTGAGGGAATGGGGGATCAATTAGATGATTGTATCGATAGCATTCCTTCTTGTCGTCAATGTCATCCAGGGCTATATCATATGTATAGGTGTGAACCATGTGAGAATAGTGTGTGATGAGTGTATTTTTTTATTTTTTTCTAGTATTTTCCAAAGAAAGAGAATGTTGGATACTGCGTGGTGTTTGATGGCATTGTATTTAAAGATATTGAAGAGGAATTAGAAACACGTGAATGGAATGGTTGGACGTTTAGGTCAGGATGTTCTGTAAGATTGTAGGTGATTGTTTTCTGTTTTTTAGTAATTTCCAGATAAGGACCACATAGGATTGTGTGTTGTGTTTGACCAGCATGTGTTTGTGACCGCTATGAGGAACCTAGAGTATGGTGATTGTTGCGTGCAACATTAGATGACGATGGTATGTTCTTTTTCTGTTATTGTTTTACAGTGGTTTCCTAAGACATGGTGGTTTCCTAAGGCCTGGTGGTTTTGCTTTGGGCATCCAGGAAGACTTCTTATTCGTGAGAACATATTGCTTATACCTAGGGATAACATTGAGTTTTGTAAGATTGGCAGATTGGTGTTTTTTTTGTCTTGTAGTGGTTCCCTCGACAGTGGTCATTTTGTATTGCATATGCAGATTCGTTTAGAATGGTAGATGAAGATATTTTGTATTGGTGTTGCATAGAGGAAGGATGGCCCTTGTGTGAAAGGGTGACAGTCTAAAATGTTGAAAAGAATGTTATGTTGCTTTGTAGATACTTGTGGATTATGATGCCGAGTGGGAGTTGTCGAGTGACATTCACTAACATTTAGAAAAAATATTAGTGCATGACAGACAGGCATGAAAGTACAGAGACGCGTGTTTTGTTTGCTCATGACCCGTCATCATTATCATGCGTTGGAAGACCCTGAAATGGAATTGCCGTGCTGGGAAACCTTGCGTAAGCTTTAGTAAAAAAAATTTTTTTTTTTAAAAAATTTTGAAAATCCTAAAATTTTGTTTGTAGTTGTTGTTTGGTGACATGGTGTATTTTATGGATTTGGATATTGTGTGTGAGCACCATTATCATTTGACGGGTATTCTACTGTACAGACAAAGAAGACTATTCATGCAACGTCGTGAATCCTGCATGTTTCACGTGTACTATACGTCTTATATCATGCCCTGGATGACATTGCCAGACCCTCATGAATGTCATAAGTTGTAAGTAAATAAATGTCAAATACGTGGTGAATGCCAGCATGTGGTACATGTGAAGACGAGCCTTGGCGAACGGTTTAATCTTCCACGTCTCACTTATTTTTATATTAAATCATGTGTGCCTGTGTATTATAGTATATTATTAAGTAGTAAGCCAAAATATTATTAAGTAGTAGTGATGATGGACGTATGTGCTGTAGGTGTTTTTTTACAAACTGCCTGACGATGAATGTGACCACGTGACCGACGTGGGAAAGAACGAATTGCTGAATAATAGACCTTTTTTTGTTGTAACACCGTGTCGTGCTCAATATTACACATGTAGACATAAGAATCTGTTCAATTATTTCAAATGGTAATGTTGTTTATTTATTATTAGTATTATTAGTATTGTTCTTGTAAATATCAATAAAAGTTTATATCTTCAATCCGACTTTCGCTTGCATGACTTTCTTGATGACATGTTCTGTGAGACTCTTTTTCCCTGGAAGACGGTCAATACTTTTAATCATCTTACGGTCGGCTTGATGCTTTTCACGTAAGTTGCGAGCTGACGTGTAATCGATGTCGTGTTGCTTGGCAATACGGTCCAATCGATTCTTGCCTTTATCCCCACGTTTGAGTCGTTTTTCCAAATGGGTGCCTGGTCCCATAAACTGATATCCAGGAGGATGAAATTCAATCCCTGTCTTGTTTAATAGCTTTTGAATGTCTAACCCACGACCACGTTGATGGCGTTTCCGTTGTGAACGCCTCTTTCGTTGTGGACGCCTCTTTCGTTGTGGACGCCTCCTTTGTGAGGACATGATTACTTAAAACTCAACCACGAACTACTACTTGTACCTTTTTTCTTGGGCACTGATTTAGAACGCGTTCTCGAACGGGTCACCGGTCCTTTTCCTTTGGAGCCAGTCAACCCCTCAAAAGCTCCTTCAAGTAAACTTGACGTCAAAGTTCGTTTGGGTGGTGGGACCTTTCCGGACGTAGTGGGTGTGTCGGGGGTGGGAACACGTCGTCTAGGAGCGGGTCGTGGAATGCGAGATGGACCTGGTCTTGAACCTCTTTCTTGGAGGGTATCTAAGGCTTGTCTTAATGGGGCACCTGGTGTACGGGGTGTACGAGGAGGAGTGTGGGGTGTGACATTTTTAGCAAGACGTTTTAACCATTTTTCAATGTTGGTACTCACTAAATCCTGCCCATCGTCCTCTTCCTCTTCCTCACCACCACCCTCCCCACCTGCACTGGAAGGAATTTGACGTAATCGTTTGGTAGCTTGGCGGAGTTGCTGAGAAATGGGTTTGGTTAAATGTACTTTCCAATCGTCACTTAAATTAGGATCTTGTAAGATACGCTTTTTTTAGCGGCCAGTTGACCTGCCTGATTCAATAAGGCATTCCCCGTGAGCTCTTCCTTGTACTGTTGTACGTCTGCCTGAAATTCCTTTTTGGGAATAATGATCATGTCCTCCATTTTTTATGAGCTTCCAAATTTGGAACAGCTTGAATGATCTAAGGTAGAACACAGCAACACACTTGATGTAATCCCTGCTAAAATCCTTTACCTTTTTGCCCAAGCAAGATGTTACGTCGTTGTTTCACAGATGCTTTACGATTGGAAACTTTACGCAATGGCTCTTTATAGCGTCGTAACTTGGCCATGAGAGGCGGATCCAAGGGCACATTGTGTCTTAATGTATTTAAGACAATCTCACTGATGGCATTGATCTGATCTTTATTAGCATGCTGTAGAAGCTGCTGACGTTGCCTTGGTAGGCTATGAGCCTCCACTAAACTCTTGATAAAAGGTGCTTAACGTTCTATCCTAGCACTAGGGTAGCTCAATTGTCCTCTTCCTCTCGACCACCTTCCACTAGACGTTGAATCAAATGCGAGGCCCCGCCACTAATAGCTCCTGTTGCTGCAGCTAGTCCTCCTACTTTAGCAGCTCGTTTTAAATTTCTCTTAGTAGCAGCCTTTTTAAAACGTTTGCTTGTTCCACGTGCCGTGCGTCTAAATCCTGCTAACCCTGTCCGTGATCCACCACGCACTCCTCGTGTTAAAGCACCGAGTTTAGGTCCAAAACCACGTAAAAGGCTAGGTAATGTTTTTAAAAGAACTCCAAATCCTGCCCCAATCTGCTGACGTTGGAGTGTCGTGATGTTTTTTATACGCTTTTGTCGTTTTCTAGATGCTTTTCATCTTCTCATCGTCCTAAAAGCATAGGTAATAGACTAGGTCTGTAGCGACGTAAATTGCCTCCTCGTTGTTTTGGGGTGTAACGACGCAACCCTCTTCCGCGTTGAAGGCGTCTTCTCCGCATGATAAATGAATGTTGAAAGTGGTGTGCCCTTTTATAGTATCACCATTGTCCTTCCATAAAATGGTAGATGCCACCTTTTTTATAGTTGTTAGGATTGGACAACCCAAAAAGTCCTCCACGTTGTATTCGTTTAGGTGGTCGGTAGCGCCTCAAACCGCTACCACGTTGTTTTCTTCTTCCCACTCGACGACGTCTTCTCCTTCGTCGTTTAGGCATCTTTATGATCACAAGGGTAGAGTGGCTATTTTATAGCCTGACCCCCACGAGACCTCCTATACTGTTGTTAAATAAATTCTTGCATAACTTTTAAAAAAATCGTAGTGCATTGCCACCACGTTGGGCACGAATGCCTCCTTTAGGCACGTACTCTCCAATGTAAGAATGCCCAGTCATACCACATCTCTTTCGTGACCCATACCGTCTTCTTGGGACATGCCGTCTCCTACGTTTCCCGCGACGACGCGTTGCCATTGTGGTAATCTGAGTACGGGAGGGGCAATACCGTCCAGATAATCGTTTTGGGGTTGGCCCAAATACCTCTGTTTAATGCTATCGGGAATCAACGGGGCTAGATCCAACATCATGTGATGGGTCCACATTAATTCGTCTCGATGTTGTGTGGTCAAACATTTGCCATAGCTGGTGTAGGCTAAACGACTCAAGGCTACTTTGGTGTCATATTTACGAAATTCTAAAATACTTTTCACCATCATGGACGACCAACTCAATGCCGCCAACACCCACACATTGGAAATCAAAGGGCCAATGACTGTTCCAGTACTCAATAAAATAAACGAGAGTACATTCAAGACGAGCCGAACATGGCGTAGATGAATGTAGTTTTGACGATGACACTAATAATAAAAATGACAATTTCTCATGTTGAACGGGCTCGTCGTCTTCCTCTCTTCCTCCTTCGTTGTCGTTCTGCGCGTCTAGCTTGGGCTACGGTACGTCCTCCAGACGTGCGTGTCGAGATAGGACGTGTTTGGGGTGATCGGTTGTCTTTATACACGGTAGTGATGGTATTGGTGTGGGTCACCCCATGAATATTACGTCCTTGTAACCGTTGATCTTCGTCTTGACGTAACAAATCCAATGTGCGACGGAGTTCGGCAATGCTCTGAGGCCTTGGTGAAAGAGGGGGACGGCCAGGAACACGACGGGGTGGTGGACTGGAAGAGGTAGAAGGACCTGCTACGTGTGCTGGTAGAGAGGTGAGGCGCCGACGATGCAGGGTAGCTAGTTCGTCGTCAGAGGGTGTTGCACTCCCTATTCCTACTGTCGCCAAATGTGGGGATGCCATGTCGGGTAACAGGAGTTCAGGTTCTGAGGCCACGCCTGCTCTATTCATGGCTTCTTGTAACACATCGTCGTCTTCCATAATATAGTCGGGGAACTGCCAACTCATTCTATCACTCCAATCTGTCTGTAAGCCTCCATCACGTTGTCGTCGTTGTCGTTCTTGCTCACGTTGAATGGCCTGATCGTACGATACGATCTTATATGTGTGTGTATGACCTTCGTCATCTAATACATTGGTAAAGAGACGATACGTATCGTCACTGGCAGGATGTAGATCCAGCATTAAATAGGGTTTGGAGGTAGCTTTATTATAGACCTCTAAGGCCTCTCGCCAGTGCAATGAAAACATTTGTATTAATAAGGTACGAATGCCACTTTGATCCCTGGGATTTTTAAAGGCTGCAATATAGTGAGCTTTTCTAGAAATGGTCTTGGCATATTTTACAGGTGGAAATAGGTCTTGAATCAAGTAGAGGACGGTAATGTTACGATGATGCGATTCCCGCGTGAACAGATTTAAAACCTGCTTGTCATTGGATCCTTCGTCCATTAAATCATCCAATACCAGCAATCCACCTTGGCCACCCAATTGTCTTTTACCAAACCATTTGATTAGTTCTTGCGTGGTGGGAATGCCTTGATGAAATGTGACGCCTTGTTTCTGCAGTTTGATAAACAACGGTTGCCATACCATGTAACAATACACAACTTTACGGGATGGTAAATGTCGAAAATACCGTCGTGGATTCATGAGTAGTTTGCTGACAAACACAGTCTTGCCCAATCCCGAAGGACCTGCTATTAAAATACTCGACGGTGTTCGAAAATACATGATTCTTGTTGTCTCTTATTTCTAGGTATGTGGTTTTGGATACAAGGCCATGAGCGTGGTTGTTATTCCTTTTGGTTATTATGCACGATGGAAGGCATCTATTGAATCCTTACACTATCACGTTCTGGAGTGGTTCTCTACAACTAGCATTTGGCGTCGTTTCTGCGCCTGTGGGTCTTATATTGACAAACCCTTGTTAACAACAACAACACATGTAGATCAATAAAAAATATTTTTTATTCACTATCACTACTATGACAATAAATGAGTTGTTCTTCCCATTGTATTGGGGGACGATACTTTGACATTTTTTGGGTCATCCACTTTGCTATCATAGCATCATTGTAGACATAATCAAATGGACTAAATCGTTCTAAAAAGTCACTAAATGTTTTCCCTTGACTCCGGTCAATCAGGAACTTTAAAGCATAATGGCCACATGTCGACGAAGTGTAGGCTTGGAGACTTTGTGTGTTGGCTTCTGTAATCTTGTAGTGCTTGCGTAACCATACTTGAAGGTGGGGTGTATTATGGCTTGCTAATGGTAATCCAAAACTATCCATCACTTGACATGTATCGTCCTCTGTCCATAGACCTATCCAATGACGTCCTGGACGGTGATGGGGATCTGTATTGACAATGTACCCTTGGGGTCTACCACGATACGGGGTCTTGGGTAATGTGTCGGATGCAAAGACACCTGCAAACTTGGCATGCCCTAACAACTTTTCAAATAAGGCCAGTTCTTTGAGTTGGTCTGTGCTCACAGCATCGAATTCCATTATTCGTAATTGTTAAACAAAATGGCCCCGTTGGGATCAGTGCTAATGACGCCTTCGTACTGGGAATAGATGATGATACTTATGGGATGAGCTACATTAGCACCCAATTTAATGACCAATCGAACATTGCCTTTCAGTGGAGGGTTTAAATGAGGACCGTCCACGTGACCGCTGGCTGTATTGTCAAAGGCAAACAATGTACAATTGTGACCTTGACCCCACATGCCCGGTGTAAGCATGCTGGCCTCCACCCTCGTAAAAAATCCAGCCCCCTCTAGAAACCGATGGTACCCTACCATGTCTTTTTCGTTATCATTGTGATTTAGTTCCAATACTTTATACGGGTAAGGCTCTCCTCCTATCTGTTGCTCAATGGATTCCACTCCGAATTTTTGAAAGGCATAGGGATGGTACGTATAGTCACCATTGAATGCATTGGGATGCAACAATCCCACCACCACCCGTTGTGGAATCCTTCCTTGAAAGAAATTGTCTTGATTCCATTCGCGAATGTTGGCAGGGAGGGTATACGTTTTACATTCACTGCGTACCGTAGCCATTCTCACATTTTGACGATTATTGTGTCTTGCTGAGGCGATTTTCTTGTACAGAGGCAGTTCAATGTTCACAACACACATGTAAAATGTCATCTTGAAATCATCAGAGTGCAAGTCTTTCAATTGGGCACCCACAGCATTGGCATAGTATTTGGCAGGTTGAAAGGTAAATTCAAACCGTTGCTCTATTCCTGACGGTAAGAGACGATGCAGGTAAAACACTTCGTGCATGGGTTTAAAGTAAAACGTGTGCCATTTTCCTGCTTCAAATTTTTTCTTTTCTTTTTCACTGACTTCCACAAACACTTTGTGTTCGTCAGAAAGAGCTACATATTCGGCATGTCCTCCTAGATTTCCTTTCGAAGCACTTTCAACATAGGTCCGGATCTGGGCTGCCGTGTTCCCAGGTGGCTCTGGTATAGTGTTATTAATGTTATTGGCTGTGAGGACTGCTGGGACATCCAAGGCTACTAATCCCGTCCTGAAATCCCTGGCAAACCATCCTTCAGGTTGTAGCAAGGAATCGGCATGGTCGGGTGTGTAATTGACCAAGGTTGAAATATAAGACCTGAGGGGATAGGTGTCCGTCTGAGGATTGAGAAGTCGACCATTCCACCGAATCGTGCAGTGGAGGAGAGTATATGATGTTTCTGTGACTCTATCACGTTGTGAAGGTCATGGCTAACGAGTATCCGTAGTAGTCTTCTCCCTTCATAACCCTTGACAATGAAATCAGAGTATAAATCACCAAAGATCACCACATTTTTCCTGTTTTTTACAGTGTTCTCGAGAGTATTGTACAACGTATCGTAGAAAGAGTTGTCATCTGGGCGTCAATAAGCTCACCAAGTAGTAATTTCTGGGACATTACTGTGATATCAATCCAGATTGCTTCCATATTTGTTTTAAGGTCTTCTCTTTTGTAAACGTGCAGATTAAAGAGGGGATTGGGTCACTCCCAGTGGAATTTAGCTAGATCAGTATATTTGCGTATGTCATTATTAGTTTCTTTTTTTGCTGCTGACTACACTGAAGAAGACCGTTCAAATCGAAAGGCCTCTGTAGCTTGACATCGTAGTTTTATGGAGTTTAATAATTTGTTCATAATAGTTTACTTAATATAATACAAAGCTTGGGAACGTTAACTCGGTAGACATTTCCAAAATGGAGAGTAACGAGCCATACACTATGTTCCTTCTTGGGAACACTATTTATATACCGAGTTTACGTATCGGCAGTCTAGGCGTGTTTCACAAAAATAATTTTTTGTTATCACATCTAAATCAGGAACCGGCGGTAGAAGAGGATAAGCGGATTAGATCTTGGCAGGCAAAGAATGAAGAAAATCTTTATACATGCTGACTGCACAACAGCGAAAGTATGTCTCTTCATAGGGCATCGTCTGTTTTGTGTACCATTCGTCCTTCTTCAAATCATAGCATTCTACCAGCCTCAAATCTTCTCGTTTCGCATTTTTGTATCCAATGCCACCAAACACGAAAAGAACTTCACGCACTATTACTGCGCCCGCATGAAATCTTGGGATTTGCATACTCGCCATTCGGTGCCATTCATCCGTGCGCGTGTTGTATATCTCACAGCAGCGTAACGCTTCAGATGAAGAGAGATCTACTGTACCGCCCATGACAAAGATCCTCTCGTGAAATGTCACCCCACATGCACAACCACGGCGTTCGTGCATCGGGGTGATTTTCATCCATCGGTTAGCAACTGGATCGTATTTCTCTGCGGTTTTAAGGAATTGTGACGTTTGCAATCCACCGATGGCGAAAAGGTAGTGACCGTCTGTTACAACACAAACGCTTGAGCGACACCCACTTAACGGAGCCGTTAGAGACCAGGTATTCGTGATTGGATCGTAGCATTGCACCACATCACATCTCTGACATCCGATTTCCATTCCACCAACAACGAAAATCTAATAAAGAAACTATTTTTAAAACACTACAAATCATTTTACTACAATTACTACAACTACATTTCACCTTGTTTGTCATAACAAAGTGCTAAAATTAATGCTTAAACTTTTTGACATAAAAGCCACGGGTCTTGATGGTATTTCAGGCAAGCTGATTAAATTATTTGCGCCCTACATTGTTGTGCCAATTTCCAATATTTTCAATTGTGCAATATAGACTGGTTTTTTTGCAGATGAATGGAAATCGGCACATGTAACAACTGCATTTAAAATTTGAAGTCGAAGTGATGTCAATAACTAGACTCATATCTACTATGATCCTTCCAATAGTTACAAAAGTTTTTGAGAAACTTATTTACGATCAGTTATACAAATACCTTTCTATTAACAATTTGCTTTCAAGCTGCCAATCAAGTTTTAGAGTACTACATAGTATTGTTACATTTTTTTCCAATTCAACTGACTATTGGCGTTTAAACATCGATAAGGGACAGATTAACGGGGTCGTTTTTATTAATCTAAAAAAGGCGTTTGACACTGTAAACCATGCAATCTTAATTGATAAAAATTGAATCGATATGGCTTGAATGAACTAGCAATTATGTTTTTAAGTTCATATCTTAATAATCATTCTAAAAAATGTTTTATAAATCACCACCTTTCTCGTAAGCTAAATCCTTTCGAGCCTAGCGGCCCATGGGGCCGGCGCGTATCTCCAGTTTTTGTAGTGTTAAGCGGATGAGAGTCTTTGACTCCCCCGTTTTGAAATAAAGGTTTACTCTACTCTGCTCTGCTCTGCTCTGCTCTGCTCTGCTCTGCTCTGCTCTGCTCTGCTCTGCTCTATTCTACTCTACTCTATAATTACTGCTACAACTACCACTACTACTATACTACTACCACTACTAATACTATTACTATATACAGCTGCTACTACTACTACTACTACTACTACTACTACTACTACTACTATTACTACAGCTACTACTACTATTACTACAGCTACTACTACTATTACTACAGCTACTACTACTACTACTACTACTACTACTACTACGTCTGGGATGGGCTGGACAAGGGCCTTGTTGAGAAATTACAAAGACTACAGAATCGTGCAGCCAGAATTATTACCAA
>JAOTRI020009032.1:2500-19124 GCA_028564885.2 Zoanthus sanctaehelenae | reverse complement strand
TTAAGACCCTGAGTGTTGGTCCGGCCGGGAATCGAACCCGAGCCTCCCGCACGATAGACCGGCACCTTACCAATTAGGCTAACCAGACGGAGGTAAAATAATAATAAGCGTTTCAGCTGATTGTCTTAAAAAAGCAAACAAATGTGGCAAATGAACAGGACAATATTGAGTTTTAGTGCCATATATACTCACAGAAAATATTACACAAATATGAAAGAGTTAGCACATAGCCTCCTTGATTTTCGTCGGAGCAATTAGACAAATTATGTATATATATTTTGAGAAGAAGGTTCAAGTTTCTCCTTCAGGATATTTTTTGAAGCTATATAAGATTTATTCTTTTTATTTTAGGTTGGATTGGCATTTCTTGCTGGATTGGGTTTCGCTCTGCTCCTTGTACCCATCAACAGATACTTGGCAATCAAAATACAGCGATTGAGCAAGGATATGATGGCCCAGAAAGACGGAAGAGTAAAGGTTTTCTTGAAATGTGTCTTTTATAAAATTAAAAACATGTCTGGTGCTAAAATTTGGAAGACTGTACTCTTTTAACTGTACTCTATGAATCTATTGGCGGACGTGGTTGGTGCAGTTGGTAAGATCTCTGCTTTGCAGCCACAAGGTCCCCAGTTTGATTCAGGCAGCTTACTGAGATTTATATACTTGTGTGGTCTTCTTTTCCGCCTCAGCCAACTCAGCTTTCTATCGTCCCATGGAAGGTAAATGAGTACCAGCGTTTGCTGGGAGCTAACTTGCGACGGATTAATGTCCCTTCCAGGGGTAGTCAAAGACTCTCATACACTTAACACTATAGAAAGCGGAGATAAGCACCGGCTCCATGGGCCACTGGGCTTGTAAAGGATTTAGCTTATCTTAGCTACGAATCTTCATGGAGTACTATGTGAGAAAGGCTGTGGTCAGTGTCGTTATTGGTTGATGTTATTGTTCTTTTATTAGCTGACCTGTTATTTCTGTTAGTCGTACTCGTTCTGGTATTAGTTGATGTCGATGTTTCTGTGTGCAGTCCTTTCAATAAGCGCCGACAGCCGACGAAAACTGTCGGCTACTTGGGAAAAAATCTTGAACCTTGGTCGGCTACTTTCAGTTAATGCCTTGCGAAATTCTACTGGACAGGTGTTAATGCTGGTATCATGCCATCAGTGCTGGCTGGCTACTTCTCCATTCATGGTCTCCTACTTTTAAATTTATTGAGAGGGCTGGTTTATACTTGTTGATATAATGTTGTTAAGTCTATTATATTTGTTCTTGTTAGTATTGTTATTGTTGTTGATCTTGTTATGTTTGTAGTTGTTGATTTAATGTTTTTAATTTTATTATATATTTATACTTGTTAGTATTGTTATTAATGTTGATCTTGTTATGTTTGTACTTGTTGATATAATGTTTTTAATTTTATTATATTTATACTTGTTAGTATTGTTATTGTTGTTGATCTTGTTATGTTTGTACTTGTTGATATATAATGTTCTTAATTTTATTATACTTATTCTTGTTAGTATTGTTATTGTTGTTGATCTTGTTATGTTTGTACTTGTTGATATAATGTTTTTAATTTTATTTTATTTATACTTGTTAGTATTGTTATTGTTGTTGATCTTGTTATGTATATACTTGTTGATATGATGTTGTTGTTATTGTTGTGTTTATTGTTTTTGTGCTTGAACAAATAATTGGAAATATATATTTTCTAACTTAGATATATGGAAACTGTAACCAGTTTAGTTTTTACCTCAAAATAAATATAAGTTATTAAGAAAAGTCATTGTTTTTATAATTACCCTTGCTATTTTTTTTAGAAGAAAAGTCTGTTACATTTGTTAACTTGCATTTGGCAGAACAAATGGTTTAATCTATACTAAGTTGAAATGAAGCCACAGAGCTGATGTTTTGATTTTGAACTTATTCCAAACTCACTTTGCATTTTTAGCTGCTGCCAATTTGACCTTTAAGACAAGAACTGAGCCTTCAAGCTAATATACGTTAACCTCTAGCTAGAAAGAATAAACAACCACTTCCAGGGCTCGAAATTAAAAAAATTTCATATTCGCATTTTTGTGACTAGTTGAAACATTTTAGTCGCAAAATTCAATAAGTTAGAAAGTAGTTTTAAGGTAGTGACTGTTGGCGGACACTTTTATTAGCTTTCAGAGATGTTAGATCAGTTGCAAAATTGCGACTACCATTGAAGTTTTAGTTGCAAATGGGAAATGCGACCGTATTGGTTGCAATTTCGAGCCCTGACTTCGTTTGCATTTTTCTTTAATAAAGGTTTTTTTATATTTGTTAATTGTAAATGGAATTTAAAGTATACAAGTACTTGTTTGAATACACATCTCAGTTTTTAAGCACAAGAAGCTTCTCTTTGCAGAGACCTAGGTCAACCAGTATTGAGAAAATCCTGGCTAGAAGGCGATCCATAGAGAGACAGCAGAACAGAAACAATGCTGTAGGCAATGACAAAAAGGAACAATCATTTAGCTTGTTTAATGGAAGACGGGTAGGTTTTCTGCGAAGTAGTTTAATGTTTAGTATGTACAACATGGACAATACAGACATAAGCAGCTACAGTAGAAGAACTAAAATGACACGACTTTGTATACATTCTATCGTAATAATAGAGTACCGAAGTGATGGCGTCACAAAATGTTTATTTTTGAAATCACTAATTTGGTTGTAATATTCAGAAAGATCAAGATGAAAAATGCCTCCATGCCAAAATTTAGCATTTTACCACCTATGAGTGATGAGATATTACACAAATATGCTCCAATGACTCCATACAAATCCTTATAAAAATAGCTTGGTTCATAACTTTATGAACCACGCCATTTTTAGAAGGATTTGTATAATGGTGTTATTGGAGCATATCTGTGGTAATATCCCACCGACAATTTGCATCAACATTATGATTTTTCGGAAGGATACATTTTTTGTCTTGATCTCTCGGATAACTTTGACAAATCTCACAACTTCACAAATTTTTGTGATGTCATACTTTTCGCGATTCTATTCTTCGTTTTCATGTGACGTCATAGATCAGAAAAAATTTAGATCAAAATTTAAGTTTGAATTCTATCAACTGCATTATTAAATATGTGTAAGAAAACAAAGACTAGAATTATATTCAATATTATTTTATGAAAATTTTAAATTTGCTCGATGTTTCTTCGTCGCTTTGCAAGTCGCTAATCATGCTCATAAAAATCTACATATTTACGACATACGTACGAGTTTGGTTATTTGATGCTTAAAACTGAAATATAATGAGATGTTTCAATCTTATGTTTAAATAAACGCCTTGAAATTACGGCGGCCATGTTGGTGGTATGACAAGGGTCACCAACATGGCCCCGCCGTACATTTTACACTAAATATTCAGGATTTTTGTTCACTTATAACTTCGTTTAAAATAATTGTTCTTTTGCTCCAAAAATTATTCCAGGGCTGTTGTTTTGATTGCCCTACAAGCTCATGAGCTCTTTATCTTATTTGGGAAAGAAATGAATATTTCGAAATTTTAAAACATCAGTAAACCACGTGGTTGCAAACTAAGAATAACTAGCTATGCCTATAGCTGGTGTTCTTATTCTATTATTTATACACGCAGTTTCATCGTGTTTATTATCTATGGGAGGTAGGGTCCCGATTGACAGGACCGTACAACTTAACATACAGTAGAGGAAAAGTCACAAATCACAGGTCTACACAGAACATACCTTGCAGCCAAAAATTGTAACTCACTCACTCCAGCCGTACACAAAATCGGTTACTTATTTCCGCCATGAAATGTTGTGAAAAATTGAAAATGAAAGTTTGGAGATGGGGCCAGTTGCTTGCAAAAATACACTGACTGTCTGGATTACGATCTTGCAGTCATTTTAACCACAGGTAACCCAAGCTCATAATGCGTATACAATTATTTTAAAATTTTGTACTTCGATGTATATACATGAAATAAAATTTTTAAAAAAAAACATTCTTTTTGCACTTACTTGCTTTCTTCTGGGAATTTTTGGGGCCATTTGTATCCGGGAAGTTCTTCCAGTTAAGGGAAAGAGATAAAAGGCGAATGTGGAAGAAGAGTCTTATCTCCCCCTCTCGCCCTCAACTACTATTATGATTCAAAACTAACTTTCGGATACAAACTGGGCCCCAAATATCCCCAGAAGAAAGCAAGTAAGTGCCACAAGAATGTTTTTTTTTTTAATTTTATTTCATGTATATACGTGAAAGTAAAAGATTTATCATTGTGTACTTATTGTGAGCTTGGGTTACCTGTGTTTTAACTGGGTAACCGATTTTTCTCGAAAAGAACTGGGTCGGGTGTAAACCAAAAAGGTCAAAAGGTCGCGTTCGCCATAGTCGCGTCCAGGTTGTTTCCCCAACAATTGGTGAGTGCTGCTCGTTCACATACCTCAAAAGGACCTAACTGATATTCAAACCACATAATCATTCTGATAACCGTTTTATAAAACCATCGAAGTTCAGATTTATGGCGAACAAACTCACATTTTAATGTTTTTCTAAGGATGCCCTATTTTCTGTTCTGAGATCGTTTGAGATCAGTAAATCAGGATGCCAAGCGTTAAAAAGTGCAAATACTACCCCAAGAATCAAGTTGGCAATTATATAATCCACTGCATGTCTGATATATATCTCAGACGGTCTCTAAACAGGTTTGGACATTCTGGAAATACCCAAATATATCGGAAAGTAGTGATAATCGCTTGCAACGGCCGATTTGCCTCAAATCGCGCAGAGCAACAAATAAAGGGCTTGAGTATGAAGTTTAACTTTCGCGTGAAAACACCGGTTTAAAGTTTTGAAAATCAAAGAGCAGCTATCAATTTACAAACTTTTCTATAAGAACAATGTCAATGATTGGCCAAAATTTAATAATTTAAGCTCAAGCTCAGCATGGCGCGTAGTTGAGGATTTTATAAGGGTGTTCGTATTGACGAGAATATTTATTAAGGGGGTTAGTACAGGGTCATAACGAGGGAAATTTTTTCGTGACTGATCCCATATTTTTCCCTAAAACGTTGATCCCTGATCCCAAAAATAATGATAATTTTGATCCCTGATATCATGAAAAATACTGCTGATCCCGATCCCACGCGTTGTTATCCCTGATCCCGGGGCTGTGATCCCTGATCCCGGCCCTTTTTAGGCCTTTGACCCCTGATCCCGGGGCTGTGATTCCTGATCCCATATCCCTCGTTACGACCCTGTTATTAAATAAGAGGGCCGAAGGCACGAGCTTCTAGGGGTGTGTGGGGGCATGCTCCCCCAGAAAATTTTGAAATCCAGAGGCCCGGAAATATTATTTAAGCATTCTACACGTCAATATTTCAAACTGTTCTCCATTATTGACCTCCAACGGGGAATGATTCGAATCCCTCAACCCCCCCCCCCCTTCTACGCACCTCTAAGCTAAGGCTAAAGCTGAAAAAATGTTTCTATTTGAATCTTTACTGAATTCTGTAAGTCTGACTGCCCATTGAACTAAGCCTTAAGCCGTTAAACGGTTAAGGACAAATCGAGGTGAGTGAATAAGAAACAAATTGAGAACGACGAGAAAAGTTGTCGTATAAACAAATTTTATATTTAAACGTTTTTCATGAATTACTGTAGGAGTGTAGGTTTACAAGTGAACTCACTGGAGGCTTTCTATTTGTTTTTAAAAAATGCATAGTAAATTATAGGTTGAATCCGCTGCATTCTGGGACAGTTTGGATCGTTCTCATCTTCTCAAGTGGCTTCCTTCTATAAACAATTTGATCGCTTTCATAAAGTTGCCCTGATCGCCAGAAACTATTTCACTACAACGATCGCAGATTGGGACGATCTCGCCCTGTGTTTGCAGCTTGCACATTCAAAACACTTTTTTAAAAACAAAATATTTTATTTTTAAAAAGCATATTAGTATGCCAGATTTCTTCTGTTTATCAACCAACAACTGTTGAAGGAAATAAAGCAATACTGATAACGTGCTATTTTTTAAAAAAACAGTTAAGAGTAAGTACTTAAAGGTCCATGACGTAAAACGTTGGCGTATTTTTAAAGTTGCTCAGACAAATGGATAACACTTGAGAAATCAGCTCACAGCTGATTGTTACTGCAAACTAATAACTTTCCTTTTCTTTCGGCTCAGCCCTACGTCGGGGAAGTTGTAAATAATGGCAAAAAAGGAGTTTCCGGTTGTAAATAAGAAATATATGCAAGCTTTTGTTATAAAGGAAGGACAAAGGTCAAAAGTATAAGACTGTTATTGTAATTTTTAGTAACTTTGTTAGCATGTTTTTCAAACGAATTCCCAAGAGATTGGAATGACGCGCAACCAGTCTGGGAAGGGTTAGGTCATTTTTTGGACAATAAAAACATTGTTTAAAATGTTTTTGGAGAATGTAATTATGATTTTAAAAATTGGCAGATAACACCGGAAATATGAGCATAAAACCAAGACAATTGCATTAAATTTGAATGAATAAATAAGTTCGCTCAAGGGAATTTTATCAAAAAAACATTGTCCGCAGCCGAAAAGGAGGTAATGTGAGAATGAACTGGTTAGCCATTGGGCTTGGCTGTAAAAACACTCCTTACATCACTAGTGAAAGTAATCTATGAAACAGCTTCTAAAATTTACAAAAAACGTTAAGGATGTTGAAAATTTTTAAAATTTCACAGAACATTCTCTTAATTTTGCTAGCGACTTTTTAGACGCTGAGTCACGACAACCAGCATCATTAGGCATATTTTTTAAAACCACAGTCCATGTGAGCTGCAACGTGAAAAATCAACTTCCGCAAAGTCCACGTGAAGGGACGCGTGATTAGTGACATGACAACCATATTGAAGCGTCACGCAAAAACATAGATAACACGTGATGCTCAATTCGTGAACCTGACCAATCAGATAAGCCCTACTGCTGATTGAAGATAAAAGATTCACAGACCCACCAATCCGAACTTGTAAACTTTCACCTTCAACGAGAAGTGGCCTTTGTCCCCGCGCTAACCTTAAATTGAACAAAACAAAGTTTTCAGTTGAACCTGCCACTGCTTTCTACCGCTCGTGGTGTGTCACTCACAAGAAAAACAACTTTCTTTCCCAACATCTGTGCGGAGTTAAAAAGATTCGGTAAAGGCACTCACAGAGCATTGAAGTCATGGATTCGAGTCGTGAGTTAATGAAATATAATTCGCACGTGTGCTAGTTTTTAAGTGTAAAACATTTCAATTGTTAATTTCTTTTTCGGACTTAAAAAAAACTTTTGTGTTGTTGTAATTATTTTATTTTGGATTGATAGCATACGGCCTTCCCTGTAACTTGCCGAATTCGCTGCTAATGGAGTCAGGGATGTCAATGGAACACAAGGCTGCAACTGCCACTGCAAACACAACTGCTTCTATTTCCAGTCCAAACATTGTGTCCTTATCCAAACCAATTTGGGGAAACTGTTTAGTTTGCAACGATAAAGGGACAGGAAAGCATTATGGAATTGTTTCTTGTGAAGGCTGCAAGGGATTCTTCAAACGCAGTGTTCGCAAGAGTCTGGTTTATAGTTGCAGAGGAAGTGGGTTATGTCCTATTGACAGAGTTCACAGAAACAGATGCCAAAAGTGCAGACTTTCAAAATGTTTAGAAATGGGAATGAAAAAAGAAGGTATGCAGGCTCTCCGACTTCAATTTAAGTTTAACTAACCTAATATTTTTGGCGTTTTTATATTGGTTTTCCAT
The DNA here is from genome assembly GCA_028564885.2 of Zoanthus sanctaehelenae. Lineage (NCBI taxonomy): Eukaryota > Metazoa > Cnidaria > Anthozoa > Zoantharia > Zoanthidae > Zoanthus > Zoanthus sanctaehelenae. The sequence continues at coordinate 11,363 of JAOTRI020009032.1, read as the reverse complement.
GAATAATTTCTAATTTTTGAAAAAAATCTGCAAACGGTGATCCGAGTAGATTTCCAAAAAAAAAAACAACTTAAAAAGTGGGTTCGAAGTTACCATTCAATTACTTTTCATCAATTTTTTATATTTCTAACCCTGGCCTTGTTATTAAAGACTTATGGTGGTTTCTATTTCTATATTGTTTTTTTGTGCTTGCTAAGAAAAAACAAGAAATTAATATAAAAAGAACTTGGAGGAGTCTAAAAGGAGGAAACCAAAATGAGGGTTCGTCCCTAAATATAGAGCCTCATATTTTGGCAATATTGTTATATAAACTATCAAAAAAGACCATTTCCTTGGAGGAAATCATTTCAAACTGAGGTATTTTAAAAAAGCCAACAATTTTCCACCAATATTTTTGCTTTTGATAGAGATTTAAGTGCATGATATTGTAGAAATTTAAACATGAATTAGATGGTTTTGCTCTAAAACAATGCAAGAAATCCTTAAAGATTAGCAAAAAGTTATGGTATGACTATTGTATGGTCTTGTAAAATTTTGTCTGAATTTATTGCAGTCTCTGACTTTATTAACATAAAAATAAACTTTTAAAGATTGAAATAAACCAATGTAGAAGCCTATCTAAATAGTATTTTTAACTATAATGCGTGTTTATTCACAAACTGAAACTAAAATAAATTGAGCCTTAAAAACGGTAAATTATTTTCATTTTTTAAAAAGGGCCAAAAAACATTTTTGCTTTTACGTTCCATATATATAACGCAATTTACGTCACCAAATGGATTATGAATTTCTTTATCTCATTTTTACTTATGAAAAGAGATAAACGTAAAGAAAAAAAGTTCCTAAAATTTTTGAAATTCGTTGCCTTTTTTTAAAAAAATTATTAAAATTATGTTGTTCTTGTTTCCAGTGTCAGTTCTTTATGGTAAATTATTTTTTTGTAAATTTCAACACAATCTTTTATTGTTTTCCTAAATAAAGAAAAATAAATGAAAAAATAGTATGTTCAAATGCTTTGTTCAAATTAGACTGATTTATTTTCAGGTTTGTATTTATGAGGGTTCTGTTGCTTTTGAGATCAATTGACATTTTTTCCTATGATTCTAGCATTCAGTTTGTTAAGGGAACTAGCGTACATTGATCCAACTCTAATAACAGTTGAAACAAAATCAAACATAACTGAGGAAGGAGAGTATCTCCGAAAACGTTTTTATAAAGATAGAATTTTATAATGTTTTATTTAGGCTGGAATTGTACAAATACAACTAAATGATTTCGACCAAGGCCTACAAAGAAGTTTTATTTCTTTTTTAAAAAAAGATTCAAGAATACTCAACAAAATCAAACATAGCTTCCCAAAATTGTAAATTTGAGGAAAGTTTCCGTTATGCTTGATTTCAGATATTTTTCATAGCTGTGCTCTCCCCTGATTGGTTTTACTGTTTTGCGGCTGCTTTGCTATCACGAAGGGTGTTTTTTTGCGCATTTAAACATTTTTGAGGTCTGAAAACCAATCGCGGAAGCAAAACTTTTCTTTTGCAAAGAAATCTAAAATGAAGTCAGTCCAATTTCAATTTGCCGTGATCTATATATTACTTCACCCTTAAGAAAATTTTTTAAAAGCTCTGAAAAAGTGGAAATAAACCATACGGTGTAAAACTAAAAGTTATCTTATTTTTATAAACCAGATTCCTTAAATTTTGATTACAAACCTCAATGCGCGAACGGTTACTACAACTCATAATATATAGATCCCGTCTCTGTTTTAAAAATGGCAGTTAAAACTTTTTTTTCCTGCAGTAATATTTTGCTAGCGAAACATTCTGAAGAATAAAACTTTTAGCTTCTGCTAGCGCTTCCATGTATTATTGTTGGTACTAGGATATTTTATTACTTACTCGACCTAGTTTTACTCTGTTTTTGTGTGATATATTTAGCTGTGCCTGGCAGAATTCGCAATAGGTTCTTGCTTTGAAGTGAATATCTAGATAGCAGTGCTAAAGTATGGATTAACTCTTAAAACAACGGCTTAAGCTTTTACAGTATTTTTGCTGTGAGTATTTAATCTTCGAGAAATAAGTAATTTTTAGAAACTCAAGTTAATTTTTCCATATATCTGGGGGAAATCATCCCGATTCATTCATTACTGACTTTAGAATCAAACTATTTTAACACTAAATAAATTCGTCTGTAACGAATCGTTAAAGTTATTTTCTGATCCATTTTAAGTATGAAGATTTTGTAAAATTGTTTTTGTAGCCAGCATGCAAATAGTCTGCAGTCATTTTAAAGGTTCTTTTAATGTGTTCATCGGTTTGGAATAACGTTCAGCCATAGATTTTTTCTCAGTAACGGGATAGAAGATAAGAAAATGCACTATATTAGCATATAAACTTTGGAAGCGCTAAACTGCTGTCATGGAAAATAAGTATGCGGGTTGTCTTTCCTTGTAAACGCAAATTTGACAGAAGTATAGCAAATTTTGCGCCATGTAAATGTGTCTGTGTAAATTAAAAGCGGTTTCTCTCGGCAGTATTTGATATTCATATAAGTTTTACCGCGAATCGACTGTACATGCTGTTCTACTCGAGTTAGGTATTAAAACGGTTTCTCTCGGCAGTATTTGATATTCATGTAAGTTGTACCGCAAATCGACTGTACGTGCTGTTCTGCTCGATTTAGATATCACCTTGGAGTTTCCTTATGATCTTTAGCGGAACCACATGTTGACCTTTTTCTTGACAAAGCTCCACCTGACACAAAAAACTAATATACTGGCTTAGTTTTACGGAAAGCTTTTTGTTACAAAAATCACGTTTGCTTTGGGAAATCCACTTATACAGTTACGACTGAAAAGCCCTTGGTTTTTTACTTTTTGCTTCTCTGGAGTTTATGTATTCGAGCATTGCTAAAAATCTAGCGTAATTTAGTTTCAAATTTTCATTGCCCTATGTGCAAAAAGAAATTTAAATCCCAGTGTAACAGATTTTATTGAGAATATATTCACATAACTTTTAAAAGTGACGCTGGACGATCAGTTGAAGTTTTAAAAAGTTCGAATGTTGCTTTTCACCCATAATAATATAATATAATGGAGACAAGGGGGATCGACTTGTGCCTTAAAAGGTCTGGATAAAGTCAGTTTTAAGATAAACTTTAACATTTTCTGGGAATTGAACATCATGAAGATACTCTTTTCATAATGGTAAATTTTATGATAGAAATCTCCTAACTGATTGTTGTATACTCATATGAAGATTAGAAGCAGCTAGAACTGTGAGCTAAATATTATTCAGTGTCGTGTCGATAGCAAGATTACTACCGCAAATGAGTGGATATTTGCACGTACTGTGTAACGCAGGTTTTCATTCGTTGCTATTCTTTTATTTATTAGTATATACTTTCATCTTTTTGTGCAATTTTTTATTAAGAGACCAAAGAATTTCAAAAACCATACATTCATCCTCAGATTGATTATAAACAGCACAAATTCAACGTTATCACGTGCCTCTAAACTAATGTGCGCTTGAAGAGGTTTAAAGTTCACCATGGTCTGCCATGATTTTGTTTAGCAACTAGTGACCACGTGAACAAGCCATGCAAAACTGTAGCGTGATCGTTTAGTTCGACCAGCCGGCTTCCAAAGTTCATGTTTTTGCGTACAAATTGAGTTGATGGACAATAGGTTATATAAGAGTTTTGTTTGTACGTATTTTGCAACCATTTATAAACTGATTATGTTTGTACGAATTTCTTTCGCTATGGGACGCAACTCCAGTTTTTCCCGCCGAAAAGATATTATATTACATTTTGTCAGAGCCGTTCAATGAATAGTATCTTAACCTACGGTTCTTAGCTCTTTTATTTTTGTTTGCTTTGACTCGTAGATTTGAATAGCATGTAAAAGTTGAATTACAATGCTTTTGAATAGAAAAAATAAGTAGTTTTTTTCCTTGACAATAAAGTTTCAATTATCACGAAAATTTGAAGATGTGACGTGACCCAATATCTAAACGTCACGTGTTGTTTTTTTAAAAACACTTCAGTTGAAGAAAAACAGGTTTCTTCATCTCTAAAAAATCATGTAGGTTATATTTTGGCGTTGTTTGCTGAGTTTGTCGAAAAGATAAAGACGCGGAACTCAAAATAAGATAATTTCTTGGCTGCTATTGGCGTGATCGGCTGCTTGATTAAAGACGTGGTTTGGTAACGTAGGTGTCTCTGTGTTAACGTCCTCTGGTGGTAAACAACATCCACCTGCCACGTTCGAAGTTTTTGACTTAAACTCACGCGCTTTGAGGTTTAGCATTATTACGTAACTGCATATCGGGCTAATACTCCAAAATAACAATATTATAAAAGCGGTCGGTATATTAGTCTGCTTCTTATTTTGTATGGTTCAAACCCCCATCCTTTTGGTGTGAACTATAAACTAGTATATACAACACTATGTAGGTGGTCCCTATTAAATCTTTTTTTAATGCTTGTTTTGGTCAAGCCATATATATGTGGACCAGTTCAGTTGTACTGAGAAAGACTTCTTCAGATAATGCCGACGATGAATTTGGTGAAAGTGAAAGGTCACGACCTTGTTATTGATTTTTGTAGCCACCAAATTGTTAAATAACAACGAAACCGATATTTCCTTAACTTTTTCCACATATTCTTGCTGGAAATTGTAAGTGCTTTGAGTTAAATTTAAACCGGAATACGAACCCATTTATAGGTATAGAACACTAAAAAGTCTGTCTTACATGATAACTTGGCTCTAAGAAGTGCTGGGATTATTTCACGGTTCTCACTGAAATATGTTAGACTTCTGGTTAATTAATTGTCCTGTTTCTCTTAGTGAATAGAATGAAATTGGCTGGTTTTGATAAGGAACATTTAAATGATTGGTGAAGCTCCTTGGCCGTAGTTAGGGCTTTTTCAGTGGGGAGGAAAGTCATCTGAAGTATTAAAGAGGCGCTAATATTCCACCAAAAATAACGCATTTCTTTGAATCAAATTCTACCGCTACGAGCTCAATGTCTTGCATCTCAGTGATCGTCATGATTTCTGACTCCGATTCACACAGCAATGCTTTAAACGAGGTTTGTAATTGCTTGAGCCAGGTTTGAGCTGTTGAAGCTGTTTGTTTTGACTAGCGAAGATATTTTTCATGGGAGTGGTTCTCGGATGAAGTTGATTGGTATTGCGGTTATAAGTAGGAAAATAACACTTCTGGACCGCATATATTTAGTGTAAACCATATCCTCGGCTTGTTTTGGTGTAAACGCTGAGATAGTTGATACATGCAATTAAAGCTCAACGAGGACGGTAAGATTTCTGACTCTGGACCATGTAGCAAAGTCTAGAACAAGATTTATTGCAGTCATGTCGCCCTACTATGACAGCTGTTGGCTTTAAAAAGTTGAGTTTTCTTTGCTGGGAGTGGTCTCTGAACGAAGATGATTAATTTTGCGGTTATCAAGAAGGTGTCATGTCTGTTCCAAATATTGGCATATATTTAGTAACAATGTCATAAGATAAAATGGAAACGAACGAGTTCATCCAGATAACTGCATGAATGTTGCCTGATTGTGTTGCTTAAGCACTTTTAAAAAAAGCGAGCAAACAGAGTAAACGTGTCGGTTTCGTTCATAGACAAGATTCCTTATAGTACAAAAAGGGCATACGGGCTAAGAATAAGAACTCACCATTATTGGTTAATGGTTCAGTAATTTAGACAAACGAAAAGTTGATTATAATAGACTTAAAGCCTACCTACTTTAAACGCCACATGCGGCTAGTTGATCATCAAGGAAACTGCTTCTCTGTAATGTATAAAAGACAAAGTAAACCAACAGTTAGGTTCATATTGAAGTTTTTTCCTATCTTAGACGCTAATAAATGTCGCTGCTCTAGAGTGCTTTGTAAATTTGATTGTGTCGATCTCAGCAGAAACAAAAACCCGACTAGAATCTAAAAAATAAATTTACTAAGACAAACAGAAGTCAAAAAATGTACACAACTGAACTCGTCCATTTTATAACGTCAAGTTAAATCTAAGAAATTAGTTTCTAAACGAAAACTGCTTTTTAACGTTATTTAAACTGTGTTTTTTGAAAGATTACAAAACAGTTTTATATTTATAACATGCGCAATATTAAATTGTTAATTCATAAATAAAGTACGTACTACACAAAATGATATTTTAAACAAGTTTAAAATCCGACTGACCTGTTCTTTAAATCTGAGAAAAACTGTTATATTTGACATTAACTGATTATGTTTTAACTTAATGTTTTGGTATTTTTACATCAGTTCTGGAAAAAATTCCTGTCGTTAGTCTTTCAAGTATGCTAACCAATTATGATCTTTCAGGTAAATTTTACATGCTGATATTTTAGGCTGTCGTTTGTCATTTTGAACTTACAGTATTTTTAGAACCACACTATAACTTTTATACTCTTTTGCAGCTGTCCAGTGTGAAAGAAAACCGCTGACAAGAGAAATGTCGGATCCAGACCTCGCTGCTACATGCGCTGCCGCGGGTTCCTTTTCAGCTCCACTTCCCGCACCAGGTCACGTTGATCACCGGAACGACAGTGCGTATAGTAGCGACTCGGAAACGTATCCCCGAAACAACTCGAATTCTCCTGCTTTCTTGAATGGAAGTTCTGAACATTTTCCTGAACTTCTCATACCGGAACATATGGAATTCAAGTTAAACACTCCGACTTTAGGCGTCTCTTCTATTTCCATGGAATATATATACGAACTAGCTACCAGGCTCCTGTTTGTATCAGTAGACTGGATTCGTAGTATACCCGTTTTTCGTGGACTCGATCCTAGTGATCAACTGGTTCTTCTCCAGAACATGTGGTCAGATTTGTTCATGCTGGGTGTATCCCAGTGTTCGCAGTGCTTTCCTTTGTCTCCTCTTCTCACACTTGCTGCCAGCCAGCTAAAAGATCAAGTCCAGGATAGGAAACCGCCGTCATACGTTAGAGAGATAAGTCTTTTTGAGAGAGTAGTCAATATTAAGGATCTGGTATTCAGCTTTGAGAGACTGGAACTTGGGAAAGTGGAGTACGCATATTTGAAGACGATAGTAGTTTTTAATTCTGGTAAGCACTATATATATGAAATTCACAGAATGAAATTCAGCAAAAGTGATATCAGCAGTAATCTATAACCTGATTGGCGTAAACAAAAGTGATGTCAGTAGTAATTTCTATCCTGATTGGTTTAAACAAAAGTGATCAGTCAACATTAGTCTATATCCTGACAGGTTTAAACAAACGGTCTTGCATACTCTGGAACCTACGTTACTTCAAAAATGTTTTGGAGTTGAGGGGTGATGAGATAATGCGGGCAAGTTCCTAATTAACGGGACTGTATTTTGCAATAAATAACGGACAAAGAAAACAGAAAAAAGGAACTTAGGAGAAGGTGCAACTGGCCTATTTTAACTACAATGTGTATGTCTGGAGGGGTAGGGTAGGGCCCTGTTGGTTTATTCGAATAACTTGATTAAAATGAAAACTTTAAGCAGAAGAAATCTTAATTAAGAAACCGGTTGTGTTTTAACAGTTATCACAAGGAAAAAATAATGTGTGGCACTTTTATGCGCCCTTGTTTTTAATCAAGATAATCTAACTATACATGCTTCTGATGCTTACTTTTTGCAGCGGCATTAGTTAAGTTCGCTCGAAATTCAGATAGCTTCGTGCGTGTAACGGTAGCTTTGTTGCTGCTGTTGTGATAATAACCGTGTATATTTTGGTTTCCTATGTCAAAATTTGTTGAACAATATTCTATTACCGTTAAATTTCTTCTAATTGTTTTAGCATTAAAGAGCATATGACATAGATTTTTTTTTGAAATATTTTAAAATAAACTTGAATGTATTATTGTGATAATGAATATTTTCATTCATCCAGTTGACTCTATAACTAAGTAAAACAAAAAATAACAAATCTCTAACTGAAACTGAGACGATCATTTCGATTCTAAACTGAAGTTATTTACAGCCAGAAATCGTTTCTCGTTGTTTTATTACGTGTTGAAGATGCTGATTTTTTCCTAAATAGCGTCCTCCTTTTGCGCGGCCAAACGACCGCCTGTGACGTAACATTGTTTGCAACTTTTCTTTGAAAAAAAGAAAAGAAACAGCAATGGAGAGTAAAACGAAGAAAAATAGTGGAAGATACTGCATTGCCGGAGTGCCAAATAAAGAAATCTGTACTCGAGGCATAAGAATGCAACTTGCAAACAATGTGACGTCAAACCAGAACACAGACTCAGGACAAATTTTTACTTCAAAACTGTGTTTTCAAGACGCAAAAAAACCGTGGTTAGATTTTTTTGAGGACTTAAAATAGCAAATTTGTCTATCTCAAGTATTACATGTAGAGAAAACGCCGAAAAAAAAAATCCGTGTCATATGAGCTTTAAATGCATTTTTACTGTTATTCTAACCACTTTGCAAGGTCTTGTTTTTTGAGTTACAATGCATTCTAAATGTGAACTTACCTTTTGGACCTAACGCAGCTGAATAAACCAAACCGTTTCCCTCGCAAGCTGTTGGTCTCGTTCTTTTTATTTTTGGCCGAAATCAAACTAAGCGTTTTAGGAAGAACTTTTTCAGTTAGAAATGATAAAAGCTCTTTGCACTTGGAAATTTCGTTGCCATCTTCAGAATTGATTGCTATGTTTAATGTTGCTGTTGTGTTTTCTGGTTGAAGATCTACACAGGTCGAGGGATTCGTCTTGTCAGTTGTGCATAGGACTGCCGTTAAACCTCCCACACTGCCGGACATCTGCGTTAAAGGATAATTCATGATAATTAGTAAACTAAGCAAGAAGGCCATTTTCG
>JAOTRI020008935.1:0-19125 GCA_028564885.2 Zoanthus sanctaehelenae | reverse complement strand
CTGTTCAAGTGTCAGTGAGAGAAACACCTTTTCCTTCGACGATAGCCAGAATTTAACACCTCGTAAAACCACATCGAGAGAATTCTTTAAATTTTTTTCTGTCTCAAAGCTCGTCATGTTTCACAGCAAAGGATTGTCTAATGGAAATGTCGACGGATTTTCTAGAAGGAGAGAGGGATGACTCTATACCAAAGGTCAAAGCTTCTTAGCTTGAATCAACGTATTCACCACTTATAGAACTTTCTAGACCATTCAGTTTTTTGTGTTGACATTGATAAGAACTTTCCTAAACATTCTAACATTAAGATAAATGATTAGTCATGCTGAGTTAGTATTTTCATGGCCCTAACCGATCTTTAGCTTTTAAGTTACTTGTTAGGGTCATTTATTCTATTTTTATTGTGTTATTTCAAATGTAAAAAACATATTATAATTATGGGTAAATAAAGAGTTGTTGTTGTTGTTGTTAACTTAAACTTATTTATTTTGAGAATGTAATAATTAGCTAGATATTGTAACTTATTACAGATGAAGAGCCCCTGGTTGTGGGATAAACTGTAATAAATCTTTATTATTATTATCATTATTATAATTATCATTATTATTAATATTACTATTATAATTATAGATTTTCTAGAAAAATGTATTTTCTGTATTTTTAACATTAATCAACAATCTCTATTTTTAGAAACTTAGCAATAAGCCATGTAGCATTATACTAAAGTTGTTTCAGTTAGTGAGACGGAGAAAGAAAAGGCGTGTTATGAAGAAGTTTTGGAACAATAAAGAGTTTACAGCAGTTGTGAAAGTATCTGTTTGTGACAATAGTTGTAACAGGGTAACCTAGAGCAACTATTATATATTAAAATGAAACTGACTTTCAATTTTGTGAGAGTAAATTTCAATGGTTATACTTTGTGCATCAACAGATTGTTATTGAAGGCGTCGTTGGAACAAGCTTTAAAAGTGATGTTTCTGTGGATGAAATCTCAGTTGCTCATGGAGTTTGCAAAAACACAAGTAAGTTGGTCCATACATGTTTTGAAACAAATAACAAGGATGCAAATATTTAATTATTCTTACTCGTCTAATTACAGTGCCTTCCTCGTATTAGGACTTGGATAGTTATTGTACTGCTTGGTTAGCCTAGTTTGTAGGGTGCCAGTCTGTTGTGCACTGGAGGCTTGAATCTAATTCCCGGCGGGATCAGTTCTCAGGATCTTACGATAATTCAGAGTTGAAGGCCTTGACTTTGGTTTACTTACTTTGGCGTACTACACCTGAAAACAGCTGGAGCGACGGGCCTTGTATTAATGCCTACAAATTCTTACACTTTCGCTTCTTCTCGAATAAGTTCCCCTCGGAAACACGATTGTGTGTATGCGTGAGTGTAGGTGTCATGCGACAGGTCTCCGTCTTCCTTAGCTTGATTATTTTGGTGCCCTCTATTAAAGTGCCTATAACATGAAAAATAAAGCAAAGCAATTCCATAGGGAATAATCATTTATCAACATAGCATCACTCCAGTTAGCCAGAATTTTTATGAAACACTGGTTTTTAGCAGTTATTTTAGCCTGTTTTGCGGTGTTTTTTTTTCACTAATTTGGCGACTCTGCATGAGGCCTGATGACGAGTTGCGTAAGTTGATGTACTAGTGATCAGAACTCTTGAACAAGTCGGAAGTGAACGATTTTAGTGATACGCCAGAGATATTCTTCTTTCTTTTTGATGGAAGTTGTTATATATGTAAATAATCATCATCAGGATGAACCGCTAGCTGATAGCGGGGATGAGCTCGAAAAAATTGTAAATGACCAAGATATGCTCACTTCGGAGAGCTAGGCAGCAAGAATAGACAAACTGGAGAAAGTGGAAAATTATTGGGTATTTTTTGAAATTCATGCGTAATTAGAAATGGATCTAAAAAGAGTTTACAACTCTTTTAATATCGATTCATTAGGTGCAAGTGTGGGCTCTGTAAGGTCGATATTTTAGAGAGGGTAATGCGTGAATAATTAAGATCAATTAAAACGAGGAGCGTTCATTATTTATGGCTTGGGGGGTCGGTGTTTTCTACAGCACCCCTTTCAATTTTTGCATCACCCCCCTATACGGCAGCAACAAATTTAAAGACCCCTAAAAAATGATGAACACCCCTCTTCTCCCGACAACGGTACTACTGTAAAAAAGACAATTAGCTTTGCTTGTTGTACCATACCGAAAACCGTGGTTCACCCAGAAAACGGTGCTACGAACGTTGATTATCAATAATAATTAAACAGTATACAAAACTAATGGACAAAGTCAATCAAAAAAGGAAGAGGATGATACGAAACAAAAGCGGGATAACGATTACTGGTGGCAGCAATACAGGCTAAAATAGTTATTTGAAAATGCTGAAAAATTTGTTGAAAGTTGAGTTAATAATCGGATTCTTCTAAGTTATTTATTAGTATCGAATGGAGTTTTTTTTTAAAAGTTTTTAGTTTATAACTGCAGGATCTGGAATGGTCTACGTCGACAGCCTGGTGTAATGTTAATGTCTTGTGGTTGCAAAATGTTAGATCAAAATGCATGCAAAATGCTTGCAGGTTTATCTTTCTTACACTAAACCACTTTTTAAGAGTCTCAAAATTTTTGACATCTTTAACTTTAATACTTTCAGTATTGTATGCTTTATGTTCAATATCATAATGGTTTGCATCCTTCTCCTTTCTTAAATATTTTTCTTAAGAATTCAGATATATATCAGTAGAACACTAGACCTTCTCATCGTTAAAGATCGCATACTTGTCGTATTAATATTAAACAGTTTACCATCTTGTAAAATGAACCAAAAATATGGAATTTTCCACCTAAACATATCACAAACACTTCTTCCTTTTCTCTCTTTAAGAAACATTTGTTCTCATATTTATGTAATAATTCATATTAATCCAAATAAGGTCCCTCAAATAGCTAATATGCAATGAACAAAAATTTAACAACTCCATTTACAGTAACATTACATTTGCTATCTCATTTTATGTGTAAAATAATAATTCATATCAATTTAAATATGTTCCTAATAGAGGTATTGTTCATTAAAAAATGATACTTATAAATCTTCCTCCAGGGTAGTTTTCTTTCTAAAAACCTTCTAGTTTCTGGAATCCTCCTCGCCGCGTAACCACATACAATAAAATGGCATAGTATTATTAAATTTCTTACTTTATATATTATATACATTTATATTTAATATACTATTCATACTTATTGTAAATATTATTTACAACAATTATTAATGTAAAAAAAATGATGGCGAAATATAATTCAAATTCAAATTTCAAGCTGAGCTTCAAACTGCTGATTGGGAAGATGTGATTGGCCACAATGACGCAAATTCGGTTTACAATTCTTTTTTAAGTAAATACATTGCTATTTATAATAAGTGTTTCCCACTTTAAAAAGTTAAAGGAAGAAATTATAGTTTTAAAAACCCTTGCATATCCAATGCAAAAGTCTACTAAGTCCGTAAAAAGAAAAAAATTTTTCTGTAAATGCTATCTTTACAATCCCTCTTCTATCAATGAGGAAAGATATAAACATTTTAAAAACGAAATGACCTCTGCTTTATGTATTGCTAAACGTATAAGTTGCAGTTCAATTTTGTTTCTAATTAGTTAATTTTTTTTAACTAGTTATTTTTTTTCCCAACTAGTTTATTATTAATCACTAAGTTATAGTCATTGTAGTGGTGAGATTGGGACCTATAAGGTATAAGGTTGAGAATTATAGAGTGGATTGCAACGACTGCTTGTGCGGTCAAGTGGATAGGGAGGAGAGCTAGAGATACAGAGGTTGAGAGTACAAATCCTCGTGAGTACCAAAGGATGGAGTGGGGTTATATGGGGGTAAATGAAAGATAGTGAAGTGGGGTGGGGGTAGGAATAAGGTATAGGATGGGAATATAAAGAAAAAAAAAGATAAAAAACTATTTCTTATTTATACATTTGATACAAATATAACCTTGTTATAACAAAAACTAACTAGTTCCAAGTGAAAAAAAAATTAACTAATTAAAAAAAACTAACTGAGACAAAAAATTAACTACAACGTATTTATTACGAGAAGAAATTAGAAGAGTGTAGATCAAATATGAAATATGTTTGAAAACTTCCCAACGATGTAATTAATAACAAAAAAGTAGAAGCAGGAAGAAGGAAGTATCCGACCCAGACTATCAGATTTCTGTGCATACTTCACGAAAATTGGGCGCGGCCAAATTCAGCGAACTCGATATCGTTTTCTCCAAGATCGTATCATTCTTTTCTTTTGTAAGTTAGTTATCTCAACAACCAACTAGCTAAAAAGCTAAATACTTATACGAGCCTAGTGGCCCGGCGCTTATCTCCGGTTTCTGTAGTGTTAGGCGGATGAGAGTCTTAGACTCCCCTGGACGGGACACTAATCCATCGACGGTTAGCTCCCGGCACACGCTGGTACTAATTTACCTGCCCCGGGAGGATGGAAAGCTAAGTTGGCTTAGGCGGAAAAGAAGATCACACAAATATTCGAATTTCGGCAAAGTGCCGGGGATCGAACTCGGGACCTTGTGGTTGGAAAGCAGAGATCTTACCAACTGCGCAGGCCACGTCCGCCTCAACAACCAACTACTGAACAAGAAATAATAGAAACGTGTCATAGGTTTCGATCAGAGACTGCTGCAAGTCACAATGGAATCACTATCGAAGTCAATTTAAAGAAACAATAGGTTAAACAACTGAGCCTTAACACACATTGTGAATTTATCACTTAGCTCTGGTGTTGTTCCAATCAAATGAAATTAGGCTTAGTCATTCCTCTATTTAAATCAGGTATTTTCTCGTTATTTACTAATATAACCAAAGAATGAAGACAATTCCGAAGAACATCTTGGAAACTTGATATTTAAGTTAAACAAGATAAAGATACACGGAGTACGTTTTATATTTCGGTTTTACTTCAAACCATCATCAGAAACGAATTACAAATATGTATGTGGTATGTGGTATGTGAATACAGTACTGTTTAGTATGTACAGCTATTTTAGAAAAGGTTATCATAAGGCCTATATGCTCGCATACTACTAGGCATTCTGGATGATAGCTAAAAACGTAAAAATGGGCTCATGTTTAACTTCAGATTACATTTTGAAAGTGAAATCATTGGAAATTTGATTGGGGGAGGGAGGAGCAAGAGTAGTATGAAGCAACTCTCACATATTGTTTTATCAATTGTGCTACTACGATGTTATAGTAGTATGAAAGTTGAGTCAGGTGTAGTTCATTGGTCGAATTTCAGATGTAAGGAATCTAGTTTTAATGAGCAAAGTCTTTTCTATCTTTTCATTACATTAAATTCAGCACATGTGAAGTTCAAACAGCTACACAAACATACACGCAGACTCGACGGAATATAATTATAAAGTAAACAGAGTTTTGAAAGATTGAATACAAGAAACTGCCAACTTTGTTGCAGTAAATAAAAATCCGATAGTTGTGCAAAATGGTATAAATTAAAGAAAAATAGCTGGCCTCGGCTCCAGCAACTAAAACCAGCCTCCAGTTTAAAATATCAGGCGCACATCGTGGCAGTTCAGCAAATACCTTTCGAAACTTTGTTTATATCTTGCAAAATTTAGGGAAGTCTTTAAGCAAAAATAGGCGCTTGTAAAGCATGTGTCTACTGAAAAACTAGCGATAGACAAATTTTCGTAGACAAATAGGACAGCGATGGCGAAGAGACTATCGCTGTCCGTGTTATGAACAAGTTATTGCCCAACACACCGAAATTTAGTGCAGCATGTAACTAGTGGAAAAGCAAGATCAGTGTTTGACAAAAACTTACAACAACAACAGCACAATAAAACTGAAGTGAAAATTATTACTTTGAATGTGCACTTGCCTAGTTAACTAAAACGTTTTACTATTTACACTTCCCAGGTACTTTAGTTAACGGAATAAACTTTAAATTGGTTCAAACTTTTCTATTGAAAAAACTTTGGAAAGATTTAGCAAACGAACTATTTTGAATGGGCGTCAGCTGACACGCGGCAATCATAAACAGCTCAGTTCAGCGGTCCCAGCTGCACAATTGATAACTCAAACAAGAGGCTGCCGGTAGCCTTCACTCGTGCCGGCATTTTGACAAGGTTGATGTTGTATATTGTTCAAAGTAGAGTACCTTTCCCTGAGAAAATTTGCAGATATACTGGTTCAATAAACAATGTTAACATTGTTTTGGAAAATGTAATATTCTATATTTATTATGTTTTTTTATTTCAACTTAACATTAAATATTTATATGAAATAACTTTATAAGTTTAATATATTAAAAAAGAAAATTTTAAACACAGCTTAAAGGTTTAAGTTCATATGTATTTCTGCTAAAGTGTATTTTTGAATAGTGTTATTTAAGGTATCTTTCTGAACGTTTAGTTAAAACCAACATCATAAAATAAATTCTTACAGAGATAATACTACATTTGACTTTTCGGAGATGTTTCTACCAAGATTTTTTACTCGATCTTTAGCAAACCTTTTAATGCAAGTCAAACAACCGCTGTTATCGAAGGGCAATTTGCTTTGTTTAGGTTTTATAATCAAATTTTGGCAGCCCATTTAGTCTCCTAGCAAAGCAAAGCATTAAGTTCTGTAGTAAGCATATAAATTTACAAAAGAAAAGCAAAGAAAAGCAAAGAAATGTAGGTAGTTTTAGTAAAATAATTTCCAAAAGTACTCGAGCAACCATGTAGTAAACAAAAGTCGCCGAGATTGTTTTTTTCTAAAAATAACAAAGAATAATTATTCAAGCCAAATTTATGAGTATCCTAAGAATAAAATAATTTAAGTTTTTGAGCAACATCCGTGAAGAAATGGCAAAGAAATAAAATATTTTGTAACGTTTCGTAAAGGCGATTCAGAACTGAAGACTTATCAAAGTGGGGCTCTCACCGAAATGGTTTTCTCTATAAATATTGAAGAAAAAAATATAAGGCAAATATATTTTGTAAAGGACCCTAAATTCAACATAACTTACCATTTTGAGCAACATACGTTCAGAAATAGCGAAGATACCAACGATTTTGTAACTCTTCGTAATGGTGTTTCTCAAAAAAGAAAGTTCAAATTATATCAGAGCCTATCGGCTGGCCCAATACGCACGTGTTTGTAATCGAGCACCATCGGTAGGTCACCGTTGACACGAAGTGTTCGCGAAGAGTCCACAAGAGCTGTATTTTCTTGTGCTGATTGGCTTCGAAGTATATTCCATTGTTACTAACTTACATTCGAAAACCTTACATGATTGGATTAGTGACTACGCGCAAGCGCAGTAGTCACAAAAACAGGACCGGTCTATCCTTATTAAATCCTGCTTTTCACATCAGGGACTAGACAGGAATATGGTAATAACCAGCCTTCAAATGCTCAGACAAGGGGAAACAAGAATCCTACATGTAACTGGTACTTACACTTTAAGAAAACCAAGAAAAATAGATGATGTATCTTAGGAATTGATTGACCAAATAAACTGAAGTAACCTTTGCTTAATAATAATAATAATAATAATAATAATAATAATAATAGTAGTAATAATAAATAATAATAATAATAATAATAATAATAATAATAAACAGCGATTATAATTTCTTCACCTCTAGTCTAATTTTCTTGAAAAATCCTCTTGATTTGCTTTGCAAATACGTTCTGCTGCCAGCCTAAACGAAACAAAAAAGATCAGGTATTGTATAGGTGATAAAAAATAATGCAAAAGCATTTACTTCAATTTATAATGCATTTACCTTTCCATAAAAATATAAGTTTCCCAATCTACTGTTAAATTTATCCGGGTGAGCCTCTGAAACAAAAACAAAACATGTTTCGACAACCGACAATTTAGTAAATCAAAGTGGACTACATTATGTTTCTTTTCAAGGAATAAGTCACTTGAAAACATACAAAAGTACAAATCTTTTTTTTTGTTTAAACGATTGAGATTCAAACTGGCTTCATATGCTTTGCCGTTTCGAGTAACTGAAAACTATCACTGCATGCATAAAGCATTGATTCTTTTCACTTTTCAAAGGAAATATATAGTTTCAGACATAATATAAATGTTACATAGGGAAATTGTGTGCGACATACAAAAAGAAAAACAAAGTGGGTAATACATTTTAGATAATAAAAACAGCGTTGCATAATAATAATAGTAGTAGTAGTAGTAGTCAGTAGTAGTAGTAAAAATAATATGATCGTGAAAGCAGCAACAAAATGAAGCAATTGAGATATACGAATTTTTTTTTTATTCTATACATGTTTCGACATTGTCAGATTGCCATCTTTAGTAGAAAGTAGAAAAAACCGTTATAAATTTCGAATATAAAAACCTAGATTGATTGACAGCTACATATTTAATAACATAATCGGGATGTTTGAAGTAAAATTAGAGTTAACTTATAATCGTAAAAGTAAGATAACAACTTAAGACACGTTAATTGAGTTAGATAAAGGGTGACTTAAAATGTTGTACTTGAACGTTAAGTTCAGATTTTTCTCTAGTGATGTGAAAACCATCCTTTATTCTAAGTTTTATATATGATTTATCGGAATCTATAATTTCAAAACAGTTCTGAGATGCATGATTTTCACACTTAGGATTTTTACTTAAATGTTTAAAAATGTGAGAGTTTTTGTCAGTAGCCAAATGCTCTCTTACCTTTGTCGATAAGTGACGGGAGGTCTCGCCCACGTACCGGGATCCACATCCCACACAAGTAAATTTATAAACGACAGATGACTTGACAGACATAGGGGGGATGGAGTACTTTTTTGGAAAAAAGTTATTAATTTTAAGAGGTAAAAATGAGTTTAATGTTTGAATCTTTATAAAGTTTATTTTAAATTGTGTAACTTTAGAAAACAGACCAATGAAAGGAAGTCTGTGTGATAGATTTATGAAACAATATTTTTTTCTACTTACTGGCTTTTAAACCAGCGAATACTCTTACCTCGTGTCTCATGAAACTCGAGGCATACCTCAGCATCAAATCCTAAACTGAAGTAATTGTTTACCACGTTGAGAGGTAACTGGAAAAAGAACAAACAACAACTTGGTTCTGTAATCGAATTAGTCCATAACAAAGAAAAATGTACACATGCTGATTATTGACTATTAGGATTTCTTCATGACTTTCTCAGTTCAATCAACGGTTCTGCCAACATTTGAACAACTGTGCAACCCTCCTTTCCACCTAAGCCGACCGTCACCTTTTTACCAAGGGTAGGTAACTGAATAAAGTGTTGAGAGCTATAATCCGAGATAGACTAGCGTCCCACCCAATGGGAATCAAAGGATAACATCCTTTTAACACTACAACATCGCAGCCTTTGTCCGAGCCGTCATGCAAGGCTTTTCTTTTCAGGAACGACTGCTTACCTGAGCACAACTTTCCCCATTGTCTGAACAATGCTTGTTACTTTTTTTGAAATCCAATTAGCAATTACTATGACGTAACTCCGGAGGTACTTGAAATTTGGAAATGTCTGTGTAAAGTTTTGTTTGGGGATGAAAAACACGAAATTAATTTATTATGTGTTTATTTTTTTAATCTAAACTCACTAATTACTAAAGCTTTTTTACATCGTTTAAATTCAAAGAAGCTAGAGAAAAAAACATAATGAAGTAACTGAAAAACAATTATTGTTAAACAAGACTCCATACACATTGTAGTCTGTACTTTAGCAAAAATTACAGGAAATTTCATTTGCTGCACGCATCATTTTAGGTCAGTTAATAATTTAACTAGAATTTTCTAATAAAAGGACAGCACTGCGAGAACAAAGCTAACCCTAATAAAATGCATCTGACATAAGGAAGGTAACCCAGGGGAGATTGCAAAAGGTCAAAGCACACGGATATTAAAACAAAATCACAATTAAAATGAACGAAAATAACTTTTAAAAAATGTGTTTTGCCAGTGTTTATAAACTGTCTTTGATGAAATAACGGAACAACAATACCATATTTCAATTACCTGTCGAAGAGAAGCAGCAAAAACGATTGAAAGACGAAAGGTTTTCCCAGCCTGTTGGCTTTCAAGGATGTTGGTGTTTTCTTTAATAAGAGTCCGTATAGTGTTCTCGGATCTCAGCGATGCTCGCTGAAGTAATGCACTTTTAAAGTTTTGGAGATATTGACAACATCAATCTTTACTGCTCGAAAAACTTCTGCATTCCTGTACTAAAGCTCTAATTAGCCAAGCCGGCATTAAAGGAATGTTGTGCTCGGGTAAGCAACCGACTTAGGCAGCAGCTGTGAAAGAGATTAGGGCCACTTGGCTATTCAAGGATTTAACTAACTTTAGATTTCCAGGTAAAAATTATATCTTTCCAGGACCCAATCCAAATACACCCCTCGCGGTAGAAACAATACCATATGCAATAATTTCTACCACAGTAACAGCAAATGAAATCTACACAAAATACAAAAATTACCATCACGAGCCAACTGTTTCTAAATGTTTGTTTGCTTTTAAATTCAGGAGTTGTGAGAATGATGTATCCCTAATTGAAGAAAATAGATGTTCTGAAACTTCAACAAAAATATATTTTATACAATGTAGAAATCTCAATGGATACAAAGGAAGAGAAGTTGCTGCTCTGAAAAAGGTTTGCTAAAAACAAGAAACTGTGTGTAAATTAACCTCTTAGCTTCTTTTTTATAAAATCAAAAGAAACCATCAAAATAGATGATACAGTTAAGATAGGATATAATGACACCATTTAAAGACCAGGTATCTATGGAAGGAAGTCGCTAAAAGATAGTTACATTTGATCGAGGTGGTTGTTTGTGGTGGTTTGGCTGTTTTCCTGTGAGAGCAGTTTCTCCCGTTGAATCGTCATCCTGAAATTAAAAAAAATTTTTGAGGCAATGATTGACACAAACCTTGGGTCTCTGAGAAGCAAAGGTAACGAGTCTGCGCAAGTCTATAGTTGTGGGAGGTGTGGATAATGATTCCTTAATATCAACAAAGTGTCGAACTCTTGGATTCACCTTGAATGTTCCTAAACGTCATATTCTAAACATTTAAAGCAAAAACCATTTTCAACTAACCTTTTCTATGACAGATGATAAAAGATCATCTTCAATGCCGACATCAGCCAGTTCATTTGCAGCTACCTCTAAATTCCATCTGAAACAATAAAAGCGTTGTTTGAAGGTCCAACTAAAACTACGAGCATGAGAAAGCAAGAAAAGAATTAGGATAAAATAGATATTACTCCTTGTGAAATAAAAAAAGACTAATCAATTAAAACTTTTAAACTTATCCATGCACTTAAAAAGTAAACCACTTCCAAGAAATCTTTGCTCATTCCTGTTTAAAGTTTAACTTAAAGCAAAAAACATTTTAGAATATTCCAGCTTGCTTTTTACAGTGGGACTTGGCGGGGAGTTGTTTGTTAGACTTGCGGTCTGAAGCTTTATACTTAAGAGGGTTACCTATACATTATGTGTGTGGGAAGCGGTGGCGGCGGAGAAAGAGGAGAGGGGGAGTGGAAGATGATGCTTTCTCACGAGAAATTTCTATAATAAACATGCAAATTGTTTCTTTTTAGCTTCTTTGGAGAGTCAGTTTACATAATGCATACAATTACTACAAAATCGTTGTCCGCGTTTGGTCTCTGAATGCATCTTTCACCTCGAACACACGGGTACTTTGATCAAAGCAAACGATACCGGTACTCAGGTCCCGGCTGCTAATGAGAACCCTCTAAACCATATCAATTAAGTCCTTAAATATTCTCTCCGTGCATACATAGCCTTGAAAAAACTGTATTCACGAGCAGAACTAAGGCGAAAATCCTTGACGCAAAGAAGGCCTCCTAACAATTTTTTTTTAAAGCAAGGAGAACATGTTTCCAAAATTTCTAAACAAAGAGAATGACTACAAAAGAAGCGCATAACATGTATACTTTATTTTCTTTCACGAAACTATCAATTCTCCCAACTTGGATACAGCCAATTATGCTCACGTCGTGTTCGTGCTGCATAGGGTTATTAAGACGCACTCGGTGTCGATCAATTACAACGTACGCACTATTTACAAAAATAAATAAATGAATAAAGAAATAACTAACATTGTTGTCAAGGTTGGAACGAGCCTTTGAAGAACAAATTAATATATTCTGTTTCTCTTCCCTTCAACCTCTCCGAACCATGTAGCACGCTGCATAAAATCATTAAAACTCAGTAAAAGGTTGAAAAGGTTGATGATCTACCACATTTTTAATTGGATGTTTGTAAATATTGTCTAGAATATGTTTCTAGAAGCAAGTGTGTCTTTCTCAAAACAATAAAAATAATCATATAGCTACAATTTCAGAAATAGACAATAAACCGCTCTTTTCAAATTAACTGAAAGGTATCTATTGTTAACAGTATCATATCTAAGGAATAAAAAGAGATTCGATATGTTCCATAGCGTGATACTAATCGTCCTCTGCTAAAATATTGTGATAGTTGGAATAAACCAATGTTTTACGTGTGAGTGCGTATACGAAAGCAACGAAAACTAAAAGAAAGATCAAGTTAAAAATATACAACAAAAAACAAAATTCAAAAAGGAAGCAATAGAAGATAACAAATTATCTGTTCTGCCGATAAGTTAGGCAAAAAATAGGTAGTCATAGACTTCATGTAGCCACATCAATCAATTTTTTGTCTTTAGCGAGTGATATAGAGCATCTGTCCTTTCTGTAGTCTGTTTTAATTTTCAAAACGGGCGTCCTCGTGGGTACCCTGTGTTACTTCTATTGTTCAATGCATGTCTACTTGGGTACCCTATGGTTATTAATTACATCATTCAAACTCTTACAAAAAGCCATGACAAAGTAGCTACAGATGATATCAGCTGGAGCTAGAACACATAATTATTTATTAAAAATGCAAATAATGTATTATTTCATGTTCATACTTTTTAGTTTTATTTTCTTTAACTTAAAAACGTTTTTACCTACATAATATATGTACACATTCCACAACACCTACCTATCCAGCTGTACAACTTTGCCTTCATCTACGTGCATAAGAATCTTGGATAGCGGTTCATCCGTGTAACCCTGTACATAACATTATAAAAAAGGTTTATTTCTATTTTCGGTAATAGCTTTGGTATCATCTTCTAAACTTTAGTGCAGTTTCCATCGCTAGAATAGGTGTGGTCTCCCTACAACTGAAATACACTGAAATCATACCCAGACAAGAACAAAAAGTGTTTCTAACAAGATCATTACAAAAATGGAAAAATTAAATACGTGGACAAATGCGATTCGTAAAACAGAACTTTTAACTTTCTCATAGGAAATAGATTAACGCGTAGGGTGAAAAATTAAGACAAAAAACGAAAAATCAAACATAGAATTTTACATTGATTTTAAAAGATCGATTCCACCCTGAGTTGATAAAAGTCTATTTTCTCAATACAGTATTGCAGCATTTACATTTGTGGATTTGTTTTATTTTCTAATGACCTTTACAAAATAATAGCATGCATGACTTTAGCTGTCCGGAAATGTTTCCACACATTAAACTACACCGTTTTTACTGTCAATTCATAATAAGTAACTTCTAATGATAATTATCCTCTATCTTACACTAAAACAGCGAAAATCTTGCATTTATCAAGCTATCATCAACAATGAGCTACTCACACCACCCCAGCAAAGAAATCTGGCAAGATCGTTTCCCGTCCCAAGAGGCAACACAGCAACAGGAGGAGGGGATGTTATCTTCATTTTATCCAACTCTGACAACACCCAACCCACCTATAAAATAACCGTAAGATGACATTTAATCATTATATTCACCCAAAGTTGCTACCTTGCCACTGCTTTTCAACTAAAGTTGTGAAACTAGTCGCAAGAGTTTCATATTTCGAGCCCTGCAAATCTGATATCATGATCATCATCAGCATGTCATCATGCAACAATCACAATCATCATCTACTATCGTCAACTCATAATCTTCACATTATCACCATGTCATAATATTAATTAGCATTAAACCGTCATCACGACATAATAATAAACAGTATCAAATCATTATCGTGTTATAATCATATTCACCATCCAACAAAAAAAGTGAAACCTACCGTTCCATCGCCTCCACATGCTAATATTCTTAGATTGGGAACCTTGCGATACAACTCTAGCCTTAAACACAAAAACCATGATGAAAAACAAAAATATTTTACAGAAAAGAATAAACTTATAAATTTTTTTTTAAATTGTTGATGCCTAAATAACACAAAAACTCACCCAGGTTTTGGACCACCTCTGTTGAGATCGAACACCTGGGGAAACAAATGTTTAATTTAAATTGGGGGTCCAACGAAAACAGGAATCGATGAAAGCTGACGTGAGATAAAACGTTCGCCCTCGTTTGGCGGCCAACTCTCATGTACTCTTATCGACTATCATGCATTTTCTTCAAATTTGAACTTGTTAAAAATTTTTATGAAAGTCGATGAGAGCTTTTTGGTCAGGAGCAGCAGGTTTGGGGTTTTGTGGCATTAACTCTCCACTCGAGATTTCAAAAGAACAAAAACACAAAAATTTGCTTGATCTCATCGGTATTTTCAATTTGCAACTCATTGATTACACTGTAAACATTTTTCTCCTTTCGGCGTTTTATCCACTGCCTTGTTTTCTCACGCTCGGGCAACGCTTCGTTATCTTCTTCTTCTTCACATAAAGCTTTTAATTTTACAGCTTGGATAGTATGTCAAGCAATCACTCTCGCGAGCTCTTGAGTAGGAGATCAAATGTTAATGATAACGGGTGAGGGTTGTGCCAAACGGAGTCATAAATGACTACGGCTAGTGACAAAATAGTGACGCTTTTCCAAGTATCTGCAAAGGGAAGAAAGTCCCTGATAGCTCTTTTGGATTTATAATAATATCAATTTGCCATGTATAAGTGTTGTTTACTCACACAATTATATAGAAGAGGCAATAACAATCTTAATCATACCTGATTCAAAATTACGTGACCATTAAGTTTGGTACGTCACACATCTTTTTAATGAACAAACATATTGATTACCTGTCTCGGATTTAGTAACCATTGAAACTTGTGCATGATCTTCAAACCCTATGTTAAAACGAAAAGGGATGTAAAATGCAACATCATCAACATGACCGAATAATATAAAATTCTTTAAGGCCTAAAATTCAAGGATTTTATTAAAAATCTCTCATAAAAGGTATCCTAATAATATCTCAGTGCTTTGCTTATTAATGACAAGAACCACATAACAAATGTATCGCAATTTTATCACTACTTTTGTTCGTTTTGGGAATGTGAGCATGATTGAACATTAGCTATCCCATGCTGATGAAACCTAAAATCAAATCAGGTGCTAATAAGACCTATACAAGGCAGCTAGATCTACACCAATCTACTACAGGAAACTGCTGTCCCATGGCTGCTAGCAATCGGATTTATCATTTTTATGGCAGTTTAAAGGGATGCAGTTAACGTAACTATAGTGTACGTATAGTGGCTTAAAGTTAGCAATTGTTTCCCGACCTTGAAAGACAAATAAAAAAACATGACGAAATGTGTTCTACTTTTGGCGTACATTTAAGTTAAACATTAACAATTCACATTTCTAGAAACACGGCATTTGCCAAGTTGAATCAACTCTGACTTTCAGTACACGATCACAAATAACTATCATACCTGATTTCCCCCACTCCTAGGATTGATAAAAACGAGAAGAGGTTTTTTCTGTGCTGATCCTGACGGTTTAATCTACAAACGTACAAGCGAGGCATTATGTTTCAAAGAGCAGACACTGAATTCTATGTGCTGAAACAAGTGCTGTTAGAGGGAACGTTCAGATAATTAGTTAGACAGAATATTTTACAAAACAAAACATCTTGATGTTTTAAGCAACATGAAGCGTGACGGCGGACGTACGCAGCGTAACTCTGTATATTTTATAGTTTTAATGGCAATTTTAATGCAACTTTTGCTTTTAAAATAATTCTACTTGCGAGAGACGTAGAATTAAATCCAGGATGAGTGAGAGTGAAGAAGAAATGTCTACCGCCAAAAAATATGCAACTTGCTCATCTCAATGAACAATTCAATTCAATTCAAATTTATTTTTAGTACCTTTACAGAATATTTACATTAACACATAGATAAGCAGGTACTCAGCCAACTGAAATAACCAGAGGTTAGACTAGACAGTTGGGTGAATAAATTTTGGATAAATTATATAATACGTCGAGGGAGCGAAGTAAAACGGATAAGAAAGTAAAAAAGGATATATCAAACCATAATAAAGATTGGTCAGAATAATGCTCCAATATTCCTTTTTATCTTTTTGGTCAGAAACGACACATGGGTTTTCCAGTTTAGATTTTTATAAATAGGTATTTTATATTATCTTCCTGTTTAATAGATTTGTCTCTTAAAGCTATGTTAGTTGTATAAGTCAGTTTCTTCTGTATGGGATGGAAGATAACAAAGTTTGATTTTTCTTTAAATGAAAGTTTGTTTGCACAGAACCATTCATGTACTAAAGTTAATTGCTCACAGGTTATTTGTTCTAAAGCTGTAAGCTTTTGTGAGCAATGAAATATGTTTGTGTCGTCTGCAAAAAGATGAAAATCAAGAATCTTAGAACTATTTTGAAAATCGTTAACATATATCAAAAAACGAAGGGGTCCAAGCACCGATCCTTGAGAAACTCTATAGGAAGTTGTTTTTGATGCTGATTTTATATCTCCCAATGATACAAACTGTTGTCTATTATGAAAATATTATTCAAACCAACATTTAGCAACTCCTTCCATAGCTTTCTAGTTTTTAAAAAAAGAATTTTATGGTTCACGGTGTCGAAAGCTTTGGATAAGTCAACAAAAATTTCGCATGCATACTTGCTACTATCTCTATAGCTTTCTGAATTTTGTCAGTAATTGAAAGTATTGTCATTATAATGGAATGATTCTGCCTAAAACAAAACTGCTTGTTATATAATACATCGTGTTTAAAAATAAAATTCATCAATCGCTTGAACATTAGTTGTTCTTGAATGTGACTGAAAACTGATAATAACGAGATAGGGCGATAGTTATTGAGACATAACTGACAGCCCTTTTTAAAGACGGATACTACCCATTGTAATTTAAAAGAATCAGAAACAACTCCTTCAGAGGTAGAAAAGTTAAATATTATTTGCAATGGAGTTGATATAAAGCATTTAACAAGTTTAAGAACTTTTGGAGTAATACTAAACGGTCCTGTAGCTTTAGTAGAATTTAAGTGATCTATTTCCACTTCAGTCTCCAATTTTGTGTTTGGACGTAAATAAATGCTATCTTCCTCCTAGGGAGGCATGAGTGTCATAGGAGACACATTTACAGGGGTGACTGATGATTCTAGTTTCTGGCCAATGTTAGCAAAGAAATCATTAAAGGCATTAGCGATAAATTTACAGTCAGTAGATTCTGTGTTATGAACAGGATTTTGGAAGAGAGGCTACTACTCATTGGTTTAAAGTTTATCCCTATCCATATATTCTTAATATTGGCTTTGTTGCTAATGAAATATTTTTTATCTCTGGTTGCTTTGCCACGAAGCTGCCTCCAAGCTGAATAGAACTTTTCCCGAAGATCGCGTCTCAAACACTTTAAAATAATCGCCGGCTCTTGTAGCCTTGTGTCACCGAAGGTGGCTTTGCGTGGCGCCAGGCGATGACTAGTTTAGATATCATCATCGTTAACTGCAACATCAATCATTTTGCCCATTTTTACGCATTGATTGGTGTCTTCTCGTTCTAAAACCAGGAGACTACGTAGCTCAAATCAATCCCTGCGCGCGAGTACTGTTGCAGGTCGTTCAAATCGTCTTTCATTTGTGCCATCAAGTTTGTTGAACGATGAACCTCCGCTCTCAGACATTGATTTTCATTTCTAAGGGATGCGTTTTCCCCCTCCAATCTCGCTATCCTGTCAAAGGTTTCATCAAATTTGTCGCTGAGACAGTAGATTGATTTCTTTATTTCAAATATCTTTGTAATTTGCAACTACATATTGTCAAGCCTTTTGATGATCGGTCCAAGCTTCTCTTCCATGTTAAAAGTGCAACAAACAGTATAAATGTAGTAAGTGAAAAAGGACCAAAAAGTGGTCCAGTTCAGTTGAGGCTTTGCTCTGTTGGACCACCATTCATCTGTAAATATTTATTTATTTATTTATTTATTTATTTATTTATTTATTTTCTTTAGTTAGTTAGTTAGTACGTAAGTTAGTTAGTTAGTTAGTTAGTTAGTTAGTTATGATGATAAAGTTATTAAAATTAAAATTAAAATTAAACAGAAATGAAAGCATAAAAAAGGTGAAAAAAACTTGTAAAATTATTTGATACAACGTAGCAGAAAAAAAACCCCGCCATCTTTCTCTCCTGACCACTGACCAGAGAACAGAGAGCACTTTATTGTCGCTAAAGAACTGGTAATAAAGAAAGACTTCGACATCTTTACTGTCTCTGAGACCTGGTTAGATAGTACTGTGGAGGAGATGGAGGCCGAAATCCCTACTTAAAATACTAATCGGCTTAACTGTTTAAATAAATCTGGAGGTAGTATTGGTGCCTTTGTAAAGAGCTGCTACAAAGCTGAACGCTTAAATGAACTATCAAATATTTTGAATAATGGCCTACTTCAACTTTGGCTCAAAATCCAGGCAAGAAAATGAAAATCTTTTCTCGTCTGCACTATCTACTGATCGCCTAATGCATCCTTAAATTGCTACGATGAAGACCTCGCCGAAACGGTTACTGGAGCTCTCACATTTAACAAAGATATGTACATCTCTGGAGACTTAAACTGTAATTTTTAAAGAATTTTACAATATTTTTATTTCTATTTGTGAGCTACAATATTTTTATTTCTAATTTAACATGTTTTAACTTTATCTTTACAATGTCACTGAAAAACCCCTTTCAATAAAGTATTGTATTCATGGTTCGCACAGGAATCAAAGAAAAAAATTCCAGGACTTTTCAAGGACTTTTCAAGGAGTTTTTGGGTATT
>JAOTRI020008844.1:0-11304 GCA_028564885.2 Zoanthus sanctaehelenae | reverse complement strand
TTTATCGCAAAGGTCCTGAGTGTTGGTCCGTTGTGGATAAAATTTAACCACTGGCTGATTTCCTCTAGCACTGTGTGTATCTAAAAAGAAACGAGATTCGATATTTTAGAAACGCAAAATAATGAGTCCAGCAAGTCGTTCTTCTGAATTTTTCATGTATTTTATTCCAATATACTATTTTCTGCTGCAAGGTAGTTCTTGACCTGTGTCTCGTATGTGATCTTAGAATTTTTTTAACAACATTTTGGCCAATTTTCAGCCTAGTAAAATGTTCCATTCATTTCAGTGTAGAATAAAAGTTTTTGGTTACTCATTTGCTCTAATTATTGTCAAATTTATGACAATAAACGGTAGCTTTGCAATACGTCTCTTTCAAGTTGCATCCGTTTTGTTAATCACTTACATTGATTTTGTTTGTGGTCAGAAACCGCGAGATATTTATTCTAGGTGTTAATGATATTTTAAAACAATCGAGTCCCACGCCAATTTAATCACTTCTTTGACCCTGTACAAAACACCGGAAATAAATGAGCCACAAAGTTCTGTTGATCTCGAGTTTTAGGCAAACAAGCCGGCCATTCGATTCTTCCCACGCCATTCCACAAGTTTAAGATCATTTTGTTTTAGTTTGTGTGGTAAAGTGAAGAAACTTCAGTTATCTATTATCGCGGAAAATACGGATTAGATATATTTCAATAATACATGATTGGAGGTGATCTTATATTTTTCATACCAGCATTAACCGACCTTTTGAATGTTTTTCTACGGCATTGTTCAAGAGAAAAGACAAATTTATGGTTTACGTTTTTCCTAAAACTTTTTTTAAAAATTTCAGTTTAAAAAGGCTTAAAAAAGTATTTCATATATCACGTGTGCTAACTAAACACTTGACGGAATAGGCGATGATGAATATGCGATCGATAATCGATTTTGTCAACAGAGATCGTTCTAAAAATTTCGACCATTTCCAATGAAATTTTGACAATTCGAGTAAGTTAATAGCCCGCAATGTGCTCACATTTCTACATTAAGGAGTTGCAACAGAACGAGAGAGCGAGTGCTAAACAGACTGTGAAGGGAATTTCGTTTATTAAAGTCGTTTTTTAATTCTTTCTGTAGGAAAAGTGATTTGTTGTTTATCCATTGCCGATGAGAGAACTACAGAATATGACGTCTCGTCAGCGAAGTCGTACTTTGCCTAGTCGAGTAAAGCATAACCGTGAAAATGAAGGATGTAATGGGTCTTCAAGAACCAGAACGCGCTCTAAGACACCATTGCCATTTCGAAAGTAAGTATTCTAAAATGTAAAACAATTCTTTCTTCTGCAAAGTTCGATTAATTAAATCGTCATTTCTAATCATATTATACCTCATTATTTCTAAAGTGTCCTAAAGGCTAAACATGCATTTTTTTAAAAAATACCACTTTTCAAATAGTGAATGACTTTGTGATAACAACAAAACTTATTTTAAACTATTGTTTTGACTTGCCTGGTTTTACCGAAATGTGACTCGGAGATCAAGGATAAAGAGTTGTATCGCATATGTGTTACACAGTTTGTGTCAAACTTTTTCAGATCCTGGTCATCTTTTTATGACGAAAGCCTCGGGCAATTTCTCAAGTTATTTTCTATTTAAGAGTTTGTATTTGTTATTGTTATTGAGAATCGAGCGCTGTATCAGTCGGTGTTTAGAATTTTTCGATAGTTTATGTTTTGATGGGTAGTTGGAACCATTCAATTCACTAGTTCTTTGCTGATGAATCCCAGAGATTCGAAAGTCCAGTCATAATTAAAACCTTTGCGGAATTTTGTTCAATGGTGAACAAAAATTAAAACTGCGTGACCAATCTTTTTTCTTCTACAATAGCGTATTGGCTCGTCTTTGAAAGTATATCACACTGATCTTGAATTCAGCTTTTTGTCAAGAATTAAGTCTCATTATTAAAGGTTTTAAAATGGAATGTAATATTAAAACCGTAGCAACGGCGATATACGCGGCAGAATAAATTTGATATTTTTTTCTACTCCGTTTTCGTGACCCCTTAACTAGTCAACACTAAAAAGTTGGACTTGAACAAAGGAAGCGATAATTTGAAGCACTTGGCGTGATGCCACAACAAAACACAATGTTAAAATTGAACAAAATGATATTATAGTTTGTATATTCTTCATTTGAGTTCTACCGGCACGATACATTGAATTTGTTTGTTGTTATGTTAAAATGCTTGTATTAAAAAACCCTGAAAAAAGTCTTTGTTAAGTAATTTGGTAATTTCTCCATCGCACGTAAGATTAAGAACTTGAACATCGTTCTTTTGTAAAGCGAAAAATCTTGCTATTAGAAATTGTTCAGTATCACAGGAAAATGTTAGAACTTTAACATTTTTTTAATGTAGCAACGAGTTAACAAAAGGAAATTTGCACTGACATTTTTTTGTGATATTTATTCTTCTCTCTTTCAACCTTCTCGGTTTATTTTAAAAAGAAAATAGTTGTGGTAGGTTTAGTTATTGTTTTGTCGTTGAATAAATCTCGTGAAAAGGAAGTTGAACTTAGCTTTCCGTTCTTTGTTTCACGTTGGAAATTATCACGTCACGCGAGGTTTGTCTGGCATGGCCCTTTAGGCTTCCTCGAAATGTGAAACACCCATAGATTTTTGTTTAAACAAGAAATTCCGGTTTAAAAAGATTAGCTCCGCCCTCTGGCGGTAAATTTAAATTTAAAATATTGAATAGTAATGGTGGTTAATCGACGAACACTCGTCCCAATTTCCGAAATGTGTGTAATAGTTAACCTACAATTGTTGAAGATCTTGTTTTACAACAACCACAAACCCAAGTTCGATTACCATTTTATCAACTTCAATGCCACCTTCTTCTCTATGTACTCAAAATTCTTCCAGGTAAAGGTCTAAAAAGGTAACTCCAGCGTTGCGCTTAGCTCACGAGAGATGTTTTCTGGTCGGTGGATGAGTGACATCTGAGCTGAACGATGGTCTGACCAATTCATTTTATACCGGAACTTCCTGTTTAAGAATTATCGGGCGTATTACGTCATGGTTGTGACTTCTTCTACAATCTCCGTTCTCGTCAGGAAATCTCTCTTTTTACACTTTTTCCTTCTCTTTGCGCACCATTTATAAATTTTCTGGTCTTTAAAGACAGAAATTCAAATATATTAGAATAGGCGTACTTACATTGCTGTAATAGACTGCAAAACAGTCTCTTTCTTCGCCGGGAGATCGATAATTATATTGGAAACTGGGAAGAGGAAATGGACGGGCGAACGGGAGGGAAAAGGATTGGGGGCGAGTGGCTAAAGGGAGAGGGTTGTGACTTAAAAGGATACTATAAAAGGAGGTAATCGAGAAGGGACTGGAATCGAATTTTGAACACTTCGTGAAAGAAAGTTTGGCAGCCGTTTCCGGAAATTCTTTCAAGGATTTTGTATATTTTAAAAAACTGATGACTGCAACACATACATGCGTGGGAAAATTTTGATAACTTTCTGACTGAACGGTGCAGCAGTAGGGGACGGACCGTTAGAAGAGTAACAATAATTATAAGATATCCCGCAACTGTCGTTAATGTATTTTGTGAAATATTGTAATTTTTAGCGTTGGACTTTTTAAAACATATTGAAATAAGCATCTAAAATCAAAATTAACCCTTTCAGTCCCAGATTTATCTCTAAATTCTCCCAACTTGTTCCCATACTTTCCATTAGGCAAGTTTGAAAGAATTTCTCTTTTAATCTTTTATAGTTTGCATTGATTGATCAATTTCTCAGTTTCTCATTACCAAATGTTTTGTTTTGTATGTGTTATGTAAAGAGAAAATGGGTGTTGATAATGGATTGGGACTGAAAGGGTTAAACTATCAAGTGGGCCGTTGCTTGCTATATATATGTGTTTTATCGAACCAATTAGTTAGTTATTCTAAATAAGGTTATAGAGAGTACGTTGTGTGGAAGGCCGTCAAATTAAATATGATATCCTCAACTTTATGGCTGTACATTATAATATAATAACCTTTCGCTGCTAATCGAAACAGTTTATCCTTCTTGTAAATAACAAATTTCTAGTGCAAGCCTCGTATTCATTGTATTCATAAGTTTTAATTGCCTCAATCGCTTCAAAATTTTTGAAAAACAGTCCAATTACAATTCGTTGTGATCAGTTACTTTATTTCTATATTTTTCGCATTTTTTCCGCCATAGCAAAGGTGCCAAACGTTCGTTCCCGAACTGGTTCGGAAGATAATTGGAGTCCAGTCCGCACTTGATGACCTGTTTTTGCTGTATCCTTTTACGTCACAACCCGAACTGAGAGACTGTCGCCACTCGCCCCCATTCCTTTTCGCTTTCGTTCGCCCGTCCACTTCCTCTTCCCAGCTTCCCATATGATTCTCAATCTCCCGGCGAAGGAAAAGAGTGTTTTACAGTAAATTAATTGCAATGTTTGCTTGTGTTTAGGGTTGTTGAGTTCTTGAGGAGACGAAAACAGAAAGCTGAACTTGATCCGGAGTTCTATTCTCTCGAAAGACAAGGTTGGTTCCACGGCAAGATTACCGCTGATTATGCGGAGCGTCCACTGAGGAAAAATGGTGATTTTCTTGTCAGAGAGGAACCGACAACGCCCGGAACTTACGTTTTGGTGCTGCGTCACCAGGGCTCTACCCTTGTGGTTCCCATTGTTAAGGGACGCTCAAAGTCCTCAAAATCGTCTCGTATTAAGTACAGGATTGACGGATTAGATGTTACCTACGAGAGTGTCACTGAACTTATCACGTATTACTGGCACGAAAGGAAAACTATCTCGAAAAACGCACAGATTCTTATTATACGGCCAATTAGCCGGGACGCAACGTTGTTGTCAGTGGACGATAAACCGAAACCAAAGAGATCAGAACTTGAGAAGCTTTTTGAACCAGATAACAGTGAAATTCCAGATGGTATACGCACTCGTGAGCACGGCAAGCGACGCTGGATGAAACGACAGGAAAGTGAGCCTGTTATCTCGCCCCCTTTCAATATAGCTGATGCATCATTCAACCTGGACATTAAAGTACACGTAAACTCCAACGAAGATAATGCAACAAGCACACATGACAAAATCGTTGAAAAAGAGGAAACTAAGAATACTTTGGAAAAAAGCAAAGAGGTTTCATCTTGTTCTCAGGAGGACAAGAAAGATGACTGTTCCAATAACAATAATAATACAGAAATTAAACAGCTATCGGGGCACGTAAACTCAAGTGTCCACGTGACAGACTCTCTCAAATCACGATCCTGGTCTAATATGGATCGAAGCGAAAAGGACAAGGCCCTTGCAGACGCGAGCAGTGCCCCATCACTTGTTCATAGTACAAATTCACACGATAACGACACTGGAGTTTATAGCTCACCAAGACCTTCAACGAATCAACTAACTGACTCAGAGGATAGGAAAACATTTGATGATGGATATTACAGTAGTCCGAAGTCACTAGAGAATGGCGAGCGATCGAGTGGTGAAGCACCACCAAATGATGCCGATTACGACATTCCGAATTCGAGGCCCGTATCCGGAGACAACGACTTAGACGTTACTTCCAGTTTATCATATCATAAAGAAGGTGAAAAGAAAAGAGAAGTTTGTAATGATTTTTATGACAGGCCTGTTCTTAGTGCCCAGTCTTCGTTTTACGATACGGATATGGATTACGCAGTGCCTTCATCGAGACCTGCGGACGATTACGGTGTTGTATTCTCGGATGTGTCCAGCAACATGTACGATATTCCACCGATAACTCGAAACTCAAAACCTGATGTACCAACGGCATCCAGAAAATCGTCAAAGAGTGAAGTGAAATCGAACCCAACCAGCCGAAAAAATTCAGAATCTGAACAGCAAAAGAAAGACGATTCCAACAGCAAAGATCAGAAAGCAAAATCTCCTAATGCTGTTGCCCCGAAAAGGAAAGACGAAATTTACCAGGAAGTCGTAAAGAAATTTCACGAAACTTTAGTGAGTCCATTTTTGAAGTATGATACAAACACTCTCGCCCGCCATCTTACTCGGGTAGATATTCATGTAGTGTGGAATCGTGACCTCCATAAAACTGCCGATGCGTGGAACTCTCAAGATGGAAGTGGAGGAGCCCTGGGCCTGGAGCTGATTATGTTACCACAGGGGAGGGAACGACGGGCTGCTGTGCTCAACAGGTGGGAACTTAACGATACTTAAAGCGCTTAGGAAGTGAATCCAGTTTGTAGATTTTTAAAGCGCTCATTTAAAAAACATTAAGTACAGAAAGTTTCAAAGGCTTTGGATAAAATGCGTCTGAGATATCGTTACTCAAATTTGTACGTTTTGCGCTGATGACATGCAAGGAATCAGGTTTCTCGTTTCTGTAAGGTGAATTTGTTGGCAATCTTCACAAAAGATATGAGAGGAGATAACAGGTTTTAGTTCATATCTCAACATTGATTCACAGGCTCACGGAATTCAAACTTAAGCCGCCTGGTTAGCCCAGTTGGTAACGCGCCAGTCTGCTGTGCGGGAGGTCTCGGTTCGATTCCCGGCCGGACAACCGCTCAGGGTTATAAAATAATTGAGGAGAAAGTGTTGCCTTTGCTCTAACATCTGCAGATGGTTAGACTTTCGCGTCTTCTCGGATAAGGACGCTAAACCGTAGGCCCAGGAGTAAGATCCTTGTAATGGAACCTCGAGTCCTATTATCTCTACTCCTTCGAACCTCACTAGGTTCCTGAATGTTGTAAAACAAAACAAGCTGTTACAAAAAAACAATTTTATCTTTTCATGGTAACTGTTTTGAATAAACGTCTTTTATCTCTCACATAAATTTTTGTATTGAAGCACACAAAATGAAGTGTGACATTTTGCTAATTTGCGTCTTAATGTCTAACCACGGAACTCTAATCTTCCCAGACACGTTGAGTTTCTGCAATATATAATATCTTAAGATTCTGAAGTTTTTCCCTTTTGTCCTTCTTATCATGATCCTTTCAAAATAGAATTTAATGTAGCAAAAAGGAGAGGGGCTTTAGAACACTATCATTATAAATGGAATAGCTAATTATCCTGGCTGCAATCATAGCACTTATACTTGTAATATTTTCGGCAAAACATGGACCTGATCTAGAATCATCTCATCTATATTGTTGTAAAAATTGTGAAAATGAAAATAATAAAAATTAAAAAAAAAAAAAATGATCCTTTCAAACAACCAAATCCTGTTTTCGCCTCATACGCACTTTAATCGAAAGAGCAAATAGATTGTTTGTTGACACCTCATTTGCCCTTACTAAAACGTTCCTGCTAAGTTATCACGCCAGTCCAAATATTATCAAACTTGTAAAAATTGCAAACTTCTACAAAAAACGTATCAGGAAAGCTTGTCTTGTTTAATACTTTTGAAATTCAACAAATTGTCTATCTTTATAACTCTATAAGAAACCTGGGCGCCTTTGTTACTTTGGCAAAAAGATTTAGCTATCAGTGAAACAAGCATTAATTTGAGAATTATAGCAGGAGCCTATCTAGATCTAGATATAAACAAAATGGTTCCTAAACAATA
This sequence comes from Zoanthus sanctaehelenae, assembly GCA_028564885.2. Lineage (NCBI taxonomy): Eukaryota > Metazoa > Cnidaria > Anthozoa > Zoantharia > Zoanthidae > Zoanthus > Zoanthus sanctaehelenae. Next base: position 3,722 of record JAOTRI020008844.1, on the reverse strand, counting down.
ATGTATTTTTACCGACTTTAGTAGTATTCAGCTCTTCTGATGAGCTTAACCCTTTCAATCCCAGTTTTATTGTTAAATTCTCCCAACTTGTTCCTATACTTTCTATTGAACAAGTGAGAGAGAGTTTTAATATTAATCTTCTGTACTTTGCTTTGTTTGATCAACTCTAAGTTTCTCTTTACCAAATGTTTTATTTTGTATGTGTAATGTTAGGAGAAGTTGGGTGTTGATATCCGACTGGGACTGAAAGGGTTAAAACGAGACAAAATGACCTCCGTAGATTATGCTACTGCTTTCAGAAAATTTAACAATACAGCGTATAAAGCTAAGCTAGTCTTTGACTCCCCCTGGACGGGACACTAACCCATCGCAGGTTAGCGCCCAGCAGACACTGGTTCTCATTTACCTACCCCGGAAGGATGGAAAGCTGAGTTGGCTTGGGCGGAAAAGGTCACACAAGTATTCGAACCACGGCAAATTGTCGGGATCGAACTGGGGACCCTGCGGTTGGAAAGCAGAGATCTTACCAACTGCGCCATATATACAAAGAACTTTCGTTGTCTTTATCTCTAAAATATTGTCTTGTTTTAAGTTGGGTAAAATTTAATCCCGAGTTAAGCAAAATTACAGCAGCAATTGCTTCTCTAAAGAAAAGATTACCATGAGCTACTGCTGGGGTTTTTCTAGGAAAGTCTCCAATTTATAGTCCACATTCGTCTCTGTTAGCTTAAAAATAAAACCACGTGATAAAGATTTGATCCTGAATTTGCCCTGATTATCAAAAGATTTCAAATAACTGTTTTCATACGTTGTTGAGTGAGCCAATTCCTTGAAATCGTTTTAGGTACGAAAACATGAAACTGTGGGTAGCCTCGGTACTGATATCAGCGGGAGATGTTCTGACACGCAAAAAAGTTCTGGAAAAGATGATTGACCTTGCTGAAGCCTTGTGCTCGATGGAAAATGGGAATATGATCAGCTTTATGGCTATCATGGAGGGACTAGCACAATCTCAGGTAAGTTTGAAATCATTGTTAGTATAACAACGTTCTGAGCCATTTATAATATATCCAAGTTAAAACAAAATCAAGGCCCTCAGCGATTGGAAAGTTAAACTATGACCGTTTCGTTTACCTGATTACTGTAGGGCAAAAGTATGAGACTTCGCAAACTACAAAGTATATTACAATGTTTCTTTATTTCCTGTTGTACACTGTCACGGTTAGGATCTTTTGCTTCTAGTGTGATATTTTATTATAGCTCATTTTCATTTCAAAACCTTTTGTTAATTATGTACGATCTTCGTATTTCTATAGAAAAAGGAGAACAGTAACATTTGGCAAAGAAAGTAATCAAGTTTCTAACCTGTCCTAACTATATCAAATCAAGTTGAAGTTTTATATCGCAGTAAATCAAAGATAACGCTGATATACTCTCGATATAATCGTATTAATGGGTTATAAAACGGTTAAATTCTCAAGCTAGAACATACTTTAGCGTGTAATCATAAACAGCTAGTTGGCAATTCTATTGTAGAGATGAAACCACTTAGACCACTTGTATTTTGGTCGGTTCATCATAGACGGATCAGTTGTGTATCTAATAATTTGAGTAGCTCTTCAAAACAAGCTTGCATTTGCTTCGTACGTACGTGAATTCTTACTTGTTTGCTGTCGATTCACTCCCAAGTTTCGCCTGGGTACCCTGATTTTTCTCCCTCAGTAAAATCGACTCCCAGCTGATTAGGCTGTCGTGCTGTGCTCCGAGGTCATGTATGGAGTCTGGGCCGAGAGCCATCGGTTCCACCTCGTTGAGCAGCGTTCTTGGCAATTTAGCCTCTGGGATTAGGAACCCACCCATTTACCTTTTTAATGCGGTATTTAAATGCTTCAATTTAAATTAGACCGAGTTACTTTCTTACGTATTTTCAAAAGTGAAAGTAACATCCTTAAAAAAAAAAGCTTCTAGTGAAGGAAAGCATCCATTGATTATATTTAACTCATTTTTCAGGTAACTCGCCTCCATCACACGTGGTCCTGCCTCCACCACCATAACTCTCCGCGCGCTATTTCATATCACAGCAACTTAAAACCACTGGTGGGTCTTCTTGCTTCAGGCGCTCCCAGCCCCTTCCCAGGAGTGTGCCTTCCATACCTCATCCCTTTAGCCAGGTACCTTGAGATGTCCACGGATGAAATATTAGATGATATTGTACACGATGACGTTACGCTTGGTATTGAGACAATGATGGCGCACCTTGACAGAGGACGCAATGTTACGGAGCAACTGGAAGCTTATAGAATCGAAGCTGTGGAGAAATTGAAATTGGACAATGTCGAAGAGCCTTTGTTGATGGACTATTTCGAGTCTAAGTTTGTGGTGTCGGATCTGCTCGGTTTAGCCTCTGAGGGAAGTCAAAGGCTGACTAAAGTCTCAACGTTACTTCAGTGGCTGTCCGAAAATGTAGAGCATTCTGGACGTCCGTCAGTTTCTTCGGACTCGGGCTAAATTTTCGTGATCAATGATTCGCTTGACGTATCTCGTCACTGTTTGCTGTGATAACCTCTCTACAAAATGATTGATTAAATGGCAGCTTGAAATGAATGTTAAGGTTATTATTTATATTTGGTGCTATTGACTTATGATTTTATTGTTTTATTGTTCTCAGAGATGTACAGTTTCTGGTATCGAATTTTGTAAATAGGTTGTGTTTCCAAATTAAGGGAAGCTAGTTCCATGAAAAGTTTTGTGCCTGAACTATTTTTTTCTGTTTAAAAGGTTGTTATTGTAAATAGAATGATAAAAATAGACGCTTGCTTTTGAAAAGTTAGGTTTTTTACATATACGTAAAAGTGTTTATTAGGCTAAACCAAATTGATTTATATTGGGACACAGATTTTTTTCAAAATAATCCGGATCGATCGGGTAAAAAAATGAAAATGAATAAAAAATTGTAATTTACTCAAGTGTCACGCCTTACTAAAAACTAAGAATTTTGTTTGTTTTCAATGATCAAGGGAAAAAATAACAAGAAACTTATTTGTTTAGTCAAAAGATATTTTATGCGTGCGTAAAGATAAATCCAAAAACTGCAACTAAAATTGAACAATAACGCTTTTTTCATTTTCTTTTTTTTCATTTACGCCGGAAAAGTGAGGGTCTGATCCGTGCCCCAACACATCAATTTGGTCTGTACTAAGAGTGATTTTATTGGAATAAACTGTTTCCTAAAATCGTGTGAACTATGTAAAAGAAACGAACTAAAGAAACCACGTAACACTAAATACAAGCGCGCAAGAAGGAATTATCCTAGTTTAATAAACCGTTACACGTCACAATGTGAATATCATAGTTTATGTAACGTCATTTTGTATAAAGATCTTATTTAATTCTGAGTAGAAATAACTGAAGCAAGAGGATTTATGTCTCACGTTTTAGCGGGAGGATGACGATGTTTGACCAAAGGGTTTGTTCTTTGCTCAAGTTTATTGCTATATTGTTTTTTTTTTGTACACTGGCACTGCATCAAAAACACGTCAAATTTCAAGATGGCAGCCCGCCGAAATTCAATAATCAAAGAAAATTGCTTGGCGTGAACCATATACAGATAATTATCAAATTTTAATTAAGAAATAAAACATTTTTTCGAGAATTTCCCAAACGTGTGCCGAGGTTTTCATAGCGCTATGGAGGCACAGAAAAAATGTTTTATTTCTTTTATA
>JAOTRI020008740.1:7357-17357 GCA_028564885.2 Zoanthus sanctaehelenae | reverse complement strand
GGAAAACTCTGTTTTATTCCATTGTTCTTAGTCTTTTCCAAAAAATACTAAGCCGTTGAAACATTTCGGGACGTCAGGGGAGGGGGATAAGTTGGTGTCGGAGTACAATTGTCCGGGACCCCTAAAAGATTAGCTGAAATCCTGTTTTATCAGTACTATTATATCAGAAATTTTCCGTATATTTTGAGATTTTTTTGCCAAAAGGCGGCAATCCTGTAAACTGCACCAACCTTGTTTATTAATATTACGGTTTTTATTGTCAATGACAACTTAGATGAAAAAGTGTTTTTCTTGGACTATCAGAAGATAGTTTATTTGTAAAGTTAACGCATGTGGCTGAAGATGATGTTAAGTAACATCGAAGCATATTCCATTGTGCTAAGAGAGTCTATTTCGTTATTAAAAACATTACTTCATTTGTGCTATTGAGACCATTATAGATTTTCTTACCATCATGCGGAATCTGTCAAATCGCACAGGTCAGGAATCCGTATATTTCAAAAACCTAGGCCACGGTATTTCACGATCCGGACCTTCCAGCCCGTAAATAATCGATATATTTTTCAACGTAATGCAAGTCCGTTTCATTATCATGCGGTCCTTGTTTACTAAATATAACCTTGGCGCGCTATTTAGTAAAATATTTGTATTACCAATGAAGTGGCATTTAATTTTTTTTCTTTAGAATCGGCGCCGTCTTATGCACAGGGAACCCAAAGGATTTGGCCAAGGTGTAGCAATGGGCGGAAAAAGTTTAGCCATGGTAATTGCAATGTTAGTCGTTCTGTGAACGATAATAGCATGTGTCACTTTTTGTGCTATTGATCTAAACCAAATAAAACAAAAGAAATTAGATACTAATTTAATTTATAATAGTACTAATTAATTTTTAACCAAAATGTTATACAATATAATTAAGATACAAATGTAAGAAAAAATATACAAAACTATTCATATGTTACAGTTTGGATACTGGAAAAGATCAGTAGTTTTAGTTGTTTTGTCCTTATACTTGAAAAATAGAAAAGTATGTACACTATCATTCCATGGATGGTAATTGTCAAAACGATTAGCGAAATGAAATTATTGTAGCAGTCACTGCCCATAGGCCATTTTTAGGTACGAACTGGCTCGTCCATGCAACCTTGTATTTAATAACGTATTGTTTTGTTTTAATAGTTCATGAATTAGGCTTGACGGGCAAATTTGAGTGGAGACAAACGTACAATACATACCATAGGTTTTGCCTAATCATTCAATTTGTTTGCTGCTTTCTTTTGCTGATGAACAGTCAATGTTTTGCTTCTTTTTTCAGCAGCGTTATAGTTATGTCTGTTCATATATCAATATTACGCTAAAGTATGCCGTTCTCTTACCATATAACAAAACTGTAATAGTATCTTCTTTGTATAGCCCTTATCTAATAGCTCTTCATATATCTTAATATATATCTAAAAAATATGATTGTTTTGGTAAATTCAAGAAAGGTTGAAATATTTTAATCTCTTTTCCAGGGCCTGTTTTTTGGTATTTCGGGTGTTGTGATGAAACCCATCGAAGGTGAGTGAATATCGATTCTGACATTACCAGCTTTAGTTTGCAGTTAAACAGTAACTGTGTAAACTAACATCATGAAATAATGTATAGTCAGTGAAAAAGTCGTGAGATTAAAGTCTTCGGTTTCACCATACTTGGGCAATGGTATTGCGTATATAATCCGTGAAGTATGAAACATTGTGACCGGGCCAAATGATACTCTCATCTCGGCCTTTAACACGTTTTTAGAACTGGGGAGATCTCTTTTAATATGAAACGATCAAACATGGCGTATTTCTTTCATGCTTTCTTTTATGCTTTGAATGAGTAAAGTCTTTTCTGCTCATGAAATTTCGTTAGAATCACAGATTCATTTTCAAGTTTTAATTTTGCTTGAGGCTTAATCCGGCAAACTCGAACAAATCGAGGTCAAAAAACAATAAAGTTGGCTTCGAAGTATTTTATCAACTTTTTTCGTTGTTTCTCTCTTAAGTGACTTTAAAGTTATACCAAACGTTTGAAGATTAAGATAACGAGAGCCCGAGTCAGTATCGTGACTAATAGCGCAATTTCCCAGCTAGGGCTAGGAAATATTTCTGGGCTACTGTAACTTCTCCTACTTTGTAAAACGTTTTTTCAACAGCAAAGATTAGAAAAATTTGAAAGTTGTAATGATAAAACTTTTGAACTTCGATACAACTAATTGGAAACCCACGTTAAACAATAGACGTATGTGTCGCGTTGAGTTGTGCTTACTCTGCAGGCGGTATTTTTTACGGTAGATTCAGTAGATACAAACCTACGCCTACACAAGTCACATGTGACGCGTTTGGTTGTGTTTGCACTGCAGGGGATAGTTTTTTGAGATAGACTCAGTAGATACAACTAAATGGAAACCCGCGTTATACAAGTGACATGTGACGCGTTGAGTTGTGGTTACACTGCAGGGGACAGTTATTTTACGATAGACTCAGTAGATACAACTAAATGGAAACCGGCGTTACACAAGTGACATATGACGCGTTGAGTTATGTTTGCACTGCAAGGGATGGTTCCTTACGATAGACCCAGTAGATACAACTAAATTGAAAGCCACGCAACACAAGTGACATGTGACGCGTTGAATTGTGCATGGTTACACTGCAGGGGACAGTTTTTTTACGATAGACTCGGTAGATACAACTAAATGGAAACTGGCGTTACACAAGTGACATGTGACGCGTTGAGTTATGTTTGCACTGCAGGGGATGGTTCTTTACGATAGACCCAGTAGACACAACTAAATTGAAAGCCACGCAACACAAGTGACATGTGACGCGTTGAGTTGTGTTTGCACTAGGGCGGAAAAGCTTATACGATAGACTCGACATATAAAACGGTATGAAAACCCAAGATACACTGCGGTCGTCTAGGGTGAAATCTAGCTGTGTCACTTTCGATAGATGCAACTTTATGGAAACCAAGAGAGAAAGGCTTGATTAACAATCCGACAATCCTTTGAAAATATCCTATTTCCTTTTAAAAGCCACTTAATAGTTATTTGAAGTCAATTACTAATATAAATGTAAAACCTGCTTTTTTTAAATATTTAGATACAGAGCTTTATTTCTCTTTAGAAACAAATACTTCTATTAAAGTAAAGCGAGTATTTCCGCTTCAAGAAAGCATTGTCTAATGAAACCGTGGATTGGCAAACGAACGCAAATATTCTTTCTATAAAGCGGTCCCTGTGGCACCGTTGATCAGCAATAGCTCGGAAAACGCTTTAGAGACTTTTTTAAACATTAGTTTTAGGCCTCAGTTAAAAATTAATTTTTAGTTTAACCCTTTCACTCCCAATCAGTTATCAACACTCAACTTCTCCTTACATTACAAATACAAAATAAGACATTTGTTAATGAGAAAATAAGAATTGACCAAACAAGGCAAACTACTGAAGATTAAAAGTGAAATTCTCTCAAATTTGTTCAATGAAAATCATGGGCTCAAGTTAGGAGAATTTAATAATTCAACTGGGACTGAAAGGGTTAAACATGCTATTGAAAGACATCACCGATAGATTATTCAGGTAAAGTTGAATAATTACGAACTGCACTCACTCTTGCCCAGGTGCGCAGTCTGAGGGAGTAGAAGGGTTCTTCAAAGGCATTGGTAAAGGATTTCTGGGTCTGCTGTTACGACCAACTGGTGGAGTGATCGACATGGTCAGTTTCACTTTGGACGGTATCAGAAGGTTAGTTAAACCCTGATATTCACAATACAAAACTTATGTTTTTACAGGGCTTTCTTTTTCTAGTGTTATGAAAATGTTCATCAACTGCAGTCACTCGAATAACTCGATTATTTCTCATCACTCAGTTGAAGTACAAGTCAGTTGCATGAGAAAAGGTATATTCAGTTGTAACTTTGTTGGCAAAGTTAGTAAGATATTTCCCTTCCGTAGTTCAATTGTTATGTTTTAAAATAATGTTTGCCTAATCTGCATATTTACTTTTATTACTTTCTCTTTTCCCAATATCCCAATCCCTGGTAGACTGTGAAAGAAGAAATATAGCTAAACATGGTTTGGTCTTTTCGTTCCCGCGCATTGTAAAACATCGCTGACATTTTTAAAGCGAGGCTAGTTTTTAAGCTGGAATTAGTTGAATTGGATGTCAGGAACATTTGAAGTGTTCATCCAATAACACACTAATGTCGAGGCCGTTCGCCAGAGGATTTTCAAGGATTTTACCGCTTTTACAAGAAGAGGCATTAGAAGGTCATTACATATAATATTTTATGATATGATTATTTATTACTGCCTTGCGCTTTTCTTAGAAAATAGAATTAAAGACAAGATAACCGATATTCCACCAGAAGATACTGGAGTATTTAATTAATCAATACAATATATGTTGAGTTAATAATATTTAATCCGTAGATCAGCAGAACAGGGCGGCGAGGACATCGTTTATAGAATGCGTATACCAAGGTTTACGTCGCCAAATATGGTACGATTTTGGAAGTTTTATTTGTTATAATCTTTTCATTAGCGATCCATTTATTATAATATATTATTAATTCAGTCATTATATTTAATCATCAATTCATTTTTATAGCTGATTATAAAAAATGTAGATAGTACGCGTTTTCTGATTGGTTTTAAAACCATTAATTTTTACATAAGTGTATGTAGTGTATGCAAACATTGTTTCCTTTCATCTCCCCCCAAAGGTAAACCGCCGTTTCTATCGCCTTGTACTTTGCTATATTATCGCCTGAAAATTGCTTAAAAAAATTATTAACTCACTTCCCAGGATTAGACGAAAATGTGAAAGTGGCAATTTTTGGAAGGGGAAGGGGGGATTTAATTTTCTAAAGTTGTGTTAGCATCAGCTACAATCGCTGAACAGTCAAAACCACGTACTTTTCATCATTAGAAAAGGAAGCAAAAGAAAGAAGGATGCTGAAATGAATGTTTCTTTTGTTGTTTAGAAAAAAAAATCACTTTATACTAGTCTTAAATATTGAAACCGAGGCGGAAATCATTGAACCTTTAAGATTTTAACTAAAATAAGTCAAAATGAGGTTAAAATTCATTTTTTATCGCATCTTATCAGCTTCAGTCATTTCTTCAACTACTATTGCAGTGTGCGATTTCTTAAAAGAGGAAATGTAATTGGATCGTGACGATTTACGTAATAAACTTCGGAACTTGTTTTTTCTCTCGATTATTTTATTAAAGAAATAAAAAATGGTTTCCGTGTGTACGTAACGTGATGTAAACACCCTGGAGACCAGAAGCTAAGCGTAGGAAAGGACAATGCGAGTACTTCTTAATCCTTGATCTTCGTTAATTCATTTTCTATGTTTTAATATTAGCCAATATATTAGATCGTGTTTTAAAGTTAACGCACTCAGCGAGTGAATTATCTGGATTTACCTACACGTGTTTACTAACAATGTACGAGAAATCTCAATATTGCACGAGGCTTTGCAGAGTGCTGTATGCAAAATTTGAGTTCAATTTAGTGAACGAGTTCAGGTAAAAAAATTTTGATAATTCATAAGCAAAGAGTGTGTTAACATTTTTATTCAATTCAAATATGCTGCATGGTGAAACAGTCAGCTTTGAAACTCTAAGTATACAAAACCATAGAAAATGTTGATGATATTAAAGCCTTTTAATTATGACTAACGTTAATTTAACGTGGTTTTTTTTTACAAAATAACTGTATATCGAAAACTGTATGAATATGATCAGTAAATGACTTCAGGTTAATTTTAAGAGAATTTTGAAAATAATTTGTATGGTTTAATTGTGTGCTAATATTAATGCTAGAAAGTTGTACCATTTTCTAATACATTTATCTACACATATTACCATATATGCGTACCTAACATTTACGGTGTTCAACTTACCAATAGAGAAAAATATCGGCCTGGGAACCCCTACAGTTACCATCTATAAAACATTGTCCGACTGCGTTGCCAGCGTGGTTGGTCCTTGTGGTGTAGTGGTTAACACGTCAGACTAGTAAACCGAAGATATGGGGTTCGAATCCCGCTATATATGATTTTTTTCTCTTATTTCTTTCTATATATATATCTATACACCGAACGCATTCCAATTACATTTGTCAACATATAATTAACAAGTTGGCCGTTCGTTCTTGTTAAATTCCGACGCATTGCTTTCTATAGGAGGTATCAAATATGAGATTCGAAGTGAGGGCTGCGATGACCCAGGAAAACATCCCGGCTGTGGCAAAAGCTTTATTTGGATTAATGGCATCCAAAAAGCAAAACAGCGACGTGGTATTAACGCTGTCGTTGTCAGCCAACAAACAGGTGAGAACAAAGTAAAGGGCAAGCATTTATGACATAATTATTTAGAATTTCCACTTTAACGTATATTTCTAATGCGGCGCAATGCGGTTGGCGCATTCGGGTGAGGTCTTTGCCTTCTAACCGAAAGTTTCCTTGTACCATCACCGGCTTTGCCAACCACAACGACCCCGGTACCATCAGCGGCTCTGCCAACCACAAGGTCCCCGGTACCATCATCAGCTCTGCTAGCCACAAGGTCCCCGGTACCATCACATTTCTTAGCCCTTTTCTACCAAAACTTACTTATCGTTCTGTTAAGTTAACCTACATAGTAATTAGTGTCTCTACTCTAGGCCTGCTGGAGTCAAAAACATCCACTTAAACTCATAAGGTCTCTATATTGCTTATTTTATATCTTTTAGATTAAAAGTAGATAGTTTTGTAACAGCTGCCATTTTGACAGCGTTATCAAATCCTGCTTTTCAACACAATTATTTCTTCGTTACGGTTTAACACTCAGAGGGACACAAAAAATTTCACTTTGTGAACTATGTTTGTAACGTTTTTCTTTGCACTGATGACTGCGAATTGAAGTACGTTTGCGTTCTGCTATGTCACGGGTACCATTCCCTATGCCTGTTTTTCGCTTAGAATATGAAGAGACAGCTTCTTTTAATTAAAACGGATACGTAGTTTAATGTTTTGTTTGTTTTTTCTTGGTTTTTCGAATTCTGAGCTCATAGATGGCCGTACATTTCATCTTTTAACTAAAAAAGGCAATTTCGGACTTTGCGAAACATGAGATAAGCACCGTCTTCATGGAGGACCGCTCGGTTTGAAAAGGTTTCAAATTTAAACAAGTGAAAGCATGGCGAACCAGTAACATGTCATTTAATTGAAAATTGTTTTTTAAATGCTATATAATAACACTAAGTCCCATATTAACTAGGAAGTAACAGCAGTAACGATTGTCGTAATATTAAAGAAATGCATTAAATTTACGCTTTAGACACACTCAATCTGCACGGGATAAATGTACGCTTCACGTTCCGTAAATCAACAGTTGTCACGGAATATTAAAGACATGCATCAAATTTACGCTTTAGACACACTCAATCAACACGGGATAAATGTACGGTTCACTTTCTGTAAACCAACAGTCGTCACGGAATATTAAAGACATACATCATATTTACGCTTTGGACACACTCAATCCGCACGGGATAAATGTACGCTTCACGTTCTGTAAACCAACAGTCGTCACGGTTACCTTTTCGTTATATTTTTATGCAAAATATTTCGCTTGTAAGAAATTTTCATTAACAGTTTACCCTTTCAGTCCCAGTCAGTTTTTAACCTTCAATTTCTCCTGACATAACTAATACAAATCATGGCATATGGTTGTGAGAGAATGGGCATTGATCAAACAAAGCATACTTCTAATGATTAAAAGTAAAATTCTTTAAAACTTCCTCAGTAAAGAACGTGATGTCAAGTAAAGAGAATTTAGTAATACAAATGGGCCATGGGATTAAAAAAGTTAAGCTCGACTTGGTATGATTCAATATTCTAACAAAATTGAAAAGTAATACTATTGTATAATAGACTTTTAAAACGCATTTTTAATAATGTTAATGACAGCTGATTCATGTCCAAAAAGCAATACAAATCATTTCGATTTGTTTAATTTCCAACCGAATTGATTCTTTCTATATTTTATATTCATTGTGTTAAAAAGATTCTTTTCAACTCCTAACTTAAATTTTGAATTTCATCTCATCAGCATTGCAGTTCCATTGATAGTATAATTTACATATAATTTTGTACAATCCCTTTTCTTGCCTATTCTAGACTAATTACAGAACACTTCCTTATATACACGAATATTTGACGAATCAATGTTAAGCTAAGGAACGTCATTGTAACTACTACAGTATGTTACGCTGCATATCGAGTTATGTATAATACACTTCAGCACGATTGTTTAAGGTTAGGCTCTCGAAGATGACGTATGAAGTCTTAAAAATTTGTTTTTCGTCCATTATTTCTTACCTTTTTTGCTAATTTATTTAACACTAGAGTCTTACCTAATTAAAAGTAATGATGGTTTATTGCTAAAGCCATGGTTTACGTATGAAGGAATCATTTAGTGATCATTTTACGTATGTTTTTGGTCTTATTCTTCCACATAAGAAGAAATGTTTTTAGCCATCCAAGATAAAGTCTTGAGAAGGCTTAAACAAGCCTAGGGAGAGTTGGGGCGTCTCAAAGGTCGCCCAATTCAGTGGAGCTTTCGTGGATCGTTGGCTTTAATTGGCAATAGTGATAATTTCAACACTGGAGTTTTACATGAAGTGCTAACTAAAGGCTAATGATTGTTGTTGCTACTTTTTCTCTAACTCTTTAGCTGATATAATCTAATCAACAAGGTTATTGTTGAACACTTTTGAATTATATTTTTGTAGGTCGCGTTACTCAGACGGTTTCGTTTGATACCTACGGCAGCACTAATGCTGCCCAGAGACTCAAAAGGTTCCTTCAAAATCTGCGAAAAAGGTATGTTACTTGTTTATTGGGTTGAGTGAGTGAGTGAGTGAATTCTTGAAAGTGTAACCACTGCACTCACGTGACTTCAGTTGACCTTGACAGGTTTTGTTAACCCCATAATGATTCACAATTTCTCATCAAGGTGTGGTTTAGTCAGAGGGTTGATTTTCTTATTCTTTCCAATGAAAAGTATGTTGGTGTTTTTGCACAGAACACTGAGGAAAGCAGAAATAGTTTCAATTAGAATAGATCGCGAAAATTTTAGTTTGGATTGAGAGTGGAAATTTTATGAATTACAACTGAAAACGATTAGTATGCCAAAACTGTGGTTGCTGATTATCCATGTTGTACACTACTTAAAGAGCTGCTGTTTCTGCTCGAAAATTTTCATTGCAACGAGTCACAAGTAAGTTTAATTTGAATTTTTTTGCCTACATTTGTTAATAAAATGTATTTAATTTGCAAAGTTCGATTCCTTGACAATTTTAAGTTGTCTGAATATACAACGCCTTGAAAGTTACATTTAAATGCAACTATTTTGGGAAAAAGACGGCGATTGTTGTCGAACGTGCGTTGATTAGCCATATGAATACGAAAGGAAGGGCACGTCATATCGTCCTAATTGCAAGTGCGAAATCAACTATATTTAATTTTTTTTCAATCATAGTACTTTTTACTATTCAACTAAACCACATGCAACTATCGACTGCCTCATATTGTTTTAAATTATTAGTGGTTTTAACATTAGGAAGGGAAAACGGATGGAAGAGAATCTTTAGGGATAGGAACGGATGAAGAGAAGTTGGGTACCGATGGGAAGATAAAAAAGAATTCTTCATGATGAAAAGAAAAGGAAGGACTTTAGAAGAACATCTTCTTAATCATGGAAACCTTAACCCTTAAAAATAATACTTTGAAATATTCACGTCGGCTCAAAACTCCTTTTTCACTAAATATAACAAATGCTCTAGAATGTTAATACAATAAGTGCAACAAACTTTTGGAATCAAATCGTAACCTAACAACCTGCATTTTTATATCTTTATTTGTATTTGTTATTTTCATTATCATTATCATTGTTGGCTTTAGTTTTCTTTTTTTTTTTGCT
>JAOTRI020008639.1:0-14520 GCA_028564885.2 Zoanthus sanctaehelenae | reverse complement strand
GACTGATATGTTAGGTTTTTAGTACTACAGATACATAATTAGACGATTTTACCTCAATGACATCAGACTGATATGTTTGGTTTTCAGTATTACAGGTACATAGTTAAAGGATTTAAAAGTATGTCTGAATTGTGTTTTGCTGTGTAACAAATAAGAAAGCCTTTGAAAGGCTCAATTAAATTTACTTAACGAGAGTCTTACTCCTTGTTACAGTTTTGATTTTAATATCACAGGTAAATAGAGGATTTTACCTCGATAACCTCTTATCACGACTAACGGCATTCTGGAAAGCTTTACTGTAGCTAGTGACAGTTTGTGGTGGCTTTACGTTAAAAACAATGCCCGCATCATATGTACCGATATACAACAAATCTCTTAGAAACAATACATCATTTTCCAAATGTTTTGTGTTTCCTCATTTCGATTCTATTAATTTTAGGATTTTAGTACTTCAGATACATAATTAGAAGACTAACATTTGACTGGAATAGGAAAAACAGATGCTAAATAGAAAAGATTTCGGTTATTGGTGGACAGAAGGCTTGTCTAACCTGTGTGCTTAAGGTTTGATCAAAACAATTAACAAAAAATCCAGACTGGTGTTGATAAATATAAAAAAACATATTAAATTCATTAATGAAACTTTTACATCAGTACATTGCAAATCTGCGGATACTTTCTTAAATTAATTGTACGGAGATATTATTAAATATCAGTTTGAGCCGTCCTATCAAACAAGTACGGGTTTTTCCCTCCCACAATAAGCTATCTTTCGGCAGTCATTCGGTATACAGTCGAACCTCCATTATTTGGACTTTTGATTATCCGTACTCTTTTCCTTGCTCGTTTTTCACGAATATTAATTAGTTTGAAAAACTGAAAGGTGCAAATAAAGCGATGTAATCATTTTAAAAGTCTGTCGAACAGCTTATTATCTTTTTCCGGAGAGCGACGAGAAGTTATTGAACCCAATAAACATGCGAGCATTTTAGTGTTATGATTATTTGAACAAAAGAGAGCATTCTTTTCTAATAATGACAGACCAAATTTCATAAATGAAATGTTTTTTAATTGTTCACGTGCTAATAAATTTTTTATTTACAAATGTATTTCACCGAGATCAGGAAGAGTCCGCAAAATCGAGGTTTGACTGTATTAACCCTTTCACTCCCAATCAGTTATCAACACTCAACTTCTCCTTACATAACAAGTACAAAATAAGATATTTGGTAATGAGAAAATGAAAGTTGATCGAACAACGTAAACTACTGAATTTTAAAAGTGAAATTCTCTTAAACTTGTTCAATGAAAAGTATGGGCTCCTGTTGGCAGAACTTAATATTTGAACTGGGACTGAAAGGGTTAATAACCGTACAGATGATTAAAAGTGAAACTCTCTCAAACTTGTTCAATGAAAAGTATAGGCTCCTGTTGGGAGAATTTAATATTTGAACTGGGACTGAAAGGGTTAATAACCGTAGAGATGATTAAAAGTGAAACTCTCTCAAACTTGTTCAATGAAAAGTATAGGCTCCTGTTGGGAGAACTTCAGTAATATTTAAACTGGGACTGAAAGGGTTTTAAAAGAAAACTTTAAAACATAAGATATAATTGACGTTAGACGTATTTAAGAAAAAGTTGAAATCTTTTCCCTGTACACAAAATAGTAGAATTAGATTCTTTATATATACACAGTTTAAAACTTAATTTTTGGCTAAAATTTTCAAAATATTTGTATACCTAGAATATTTATATGTATATATTATGTGTTTGTATATCATATGCAAAGTTCAAAATAAAATACAATAAGATAAATATACGCTGAGGTTTGAAAAATTGGTAAACTGACACATAGCTCAGCAAAAAAGACAAGTTTTAACACTGCATTTGGACGACTGTTATACCGAGTGTCTGTCCTATGAGAAATATGATTTGCTCAACGTAATTCAGTTAAACAAGATTATATATTTTACTTGAGTTTTGCCACAGAACAATAACATTTTTAGCAAAACCCTCATGTTGATAAACTTGAATTCTGCCTGGCAGAGATTACCTGTTTTTACATTATAAGCATGCGCAACCATAAAATATCGTCAAATGTTACACGATGAGGAAGGTCATTTTCACGAGTACGAAAGCTCACTTTGTATTCAGTTAGTGTTCATTTGAATAGAAAATTGGTTAAAACAAATTTTTAACGGCACTCGAGTTGTTTTTGATATAAAGCTATGAATGGGTTCCAACCAGATCCGTAAAGTACAGGAGCCCATAGCTAGGAGCGAGCTACTTCCATGTTCTGGTGTCACGGCGTTTTCACGGAAAGACGTATTTTAGTTCATAGTTCCCGCCGAAGTTCTCACCAATAACATGTATACATACTTACAGTAAACCCTATTCACACTACAGAGAAAAACTGACTTGCGAAAAATAATCAAGACAAGGATGGATTCAACTGTTTAAACTCATATTGAATTTTAGGACAACATCCAGACGTTGTCCCATTTCAACCATCCCTGCCTCTAGAAATAGTTCAATTTACCCTTGCCAACACTTATCCTTGTCTAGCTGCTTTTTTGTGTAGTGTAAAAAGGGTTTTAGTCATTGAGTCTCTGGAAGTTTGTATTACCATCAAAGAGAAACCAAAATGGCCGAGAGCGTTCCAGAAGACAGTGACAAACATGGTTGTGCGGTTTCTATACAGTCAAAGAAGATCATCAGCTATATCATCCAAGCAAAACTGGAACCAAGTTTCACTTGAAATTTCTCGGAATATCGATCTCGAATTAATCTGTCCGTGAAAACGCCGTGAGATAGCTCTGGTATGGGAGTTGATCGCTTCTACTTAAGGGTTCCGGTAGTTATTATTTCAGTTGAAGAATAGAAGTGTTTCCAGTTGACTAAATTACTTTCCAGTTATTGAAAGAAACGGTTAGCAACAATGAAATTATGGTCACCAAAGGTTGGTTACTCGTTATGTGCCAAATTCATACAATAAGCCTTAATAGCTTTTGGAAACAGCTCATACGTAACGTTGCATTGAGTGAACATTAAGTGCAACGACACTCTCTTTTCTTGTTTTAGTACCAAACTATAATTTATCGTATAATATTGAGCACTATTGAAACAGAAAGTAATTCCCGTTAACTTTTAGTTTTTAGAAACTGATATTATTCAACTTCATTCACATATTTACACACTGTCTTCACTTTGTTACTTTTTAGATAAATTTGGGATACAATTTCATTATTTAGGGCTATCTTCACTCATTCATTTTTCATTCAGGATGCAGTCATGATCCTAGAAGGCTCAAAATTCAAAGGAATGTGAAATCGGAACATTGGACCAAAAACGTTTTCACAAATCTTTAAGATTGTACGATAAATTATACAAGAATTATAAACAAGGAAAAGAGTTAGTTTCACTTTAATCATACAAAGGTCAAGAACTTTCAAGACTGGTGGAGGGTATAAAAACCCTGTTGTAAAAAACATTTCCACATTATGTTCCAGACAACAAGAATATTAACAGCGGACCAATGACTTATAAATAGATGACGGTCGATATGGTTTTTGAAACTAAGAAAATGGAATCCCAAATATTACCAACTTAACTAAAATGTAAAAATATACTTATTCAAGTAAATAATGTTAAAAGGAATACTGTTAACAAAACAAAACTTGAATTGCACTTATACTTGTTACGTCAAAACAAAAAGAAAATTTGCGATTACAATTCTCGCAGTTCCAAATCTTCCGTTCTCATTTTACAAGGTTCTCATTTTAATGTCAGTCGAACATAGTTTTGACAGTTTCTGACACCTTTCTTCGTTCCTCATTCCCACACGCACCCCTTGTTGAGTCACTCAATATTGTATCTGGCTAGTCTAGCTTAGTACCTTCGGAGTTGTTCAATCTTGAGGACTCAAACGTATCCATACTAACCAACGCCTCTGGTGCTGCAAAACCTGAAGGAACGCCATCCTCATCTGCCTCTTTGTCTTCTGCAACTGCAAATAAGTTTTCGTTCGGTTCACGGTTAGTTGCTGTCTCCGTGTTGGATGTATCAGCTCTACTCCCAAATACAGAAACGATATTACTTCCGCCGGTAGAAGGATGGAACAAAGTCTCATTTGGTTCACGGTTCAAACCCACTTCTTTCTTGATAACACTGCTACGGTTGCCGTACACCGGAGCCTGGCTTGGGGTGCTTTCCGCTGGGGTTGGCTTCCGTCGTTTTATGTTTCGATCTTCCTGGCCTTGAGAAGTTCTAACTGGCACTCCAAAGCCTTTCTGCTTCGCATGCCATCTCTTGTGCTTGTTGAAGTTAGATGGGTCACTAAATTTTCTAGGGCACTCCTTACATTTGAATGGTCTGTCGCCTGTATGAACACGAACGTGAATTTTCAAACTGCTGGAGCTGAAAAAAGTTTTAGCACAGTGTTCGCATTTGTACTTTTTTTCGCCCGAATGTTTTAAACTGTGCGATTTTAAAGACGTCGATTTAGTGAAAGATGCGTTGCAGTCCTCACACTTGAATGGTTTTACTGGGTTCTCTGCAGATGTCATTTGAGCAAGCGATTCATTCTTCGTGGTGGATAAACGCGGAACTATAACAGATTCTTGCAATGCCAGCCCTGTAGGTACATTACTACCCAAGGAAAGTTCCCGCGATGGAGAAAGAGGTAGCTCAAATTTTTCTCCATCCCCAACCAGGGTTCTTTCTGTGTCATTTGCTTTACAAAGTAAAGAATCCCCCTCGTTTGGGCCACAAGTGTGAGTTTGTAATTGGTTTGCCTCATCAAAGCCTTTACTGCACCTAGAACAAATATAAGGCTTAGTGGTGCTGTTACCTGGATCTGTGTGTGAGGCCAAATGAACTTTAAGTCTGTCAGCACGTGTGTACTGTTTACCACAAAAGTGGCACACATGTGGTTTCTGTCCGCTATGTCGTAACAAGTGCCTCTTGAGATCCACCGCTTGTGTAAAACGTCGGTAGCAGATTTCACACTCAAATGGCCGTGCTCCTGTATGGACCAATAAATGACGCTTCAGTCTACTGGAAAATGCGAACTCCTTGTCGCATTTCTTACAGCGGAATATTTTCTGGCCGGATGAAACGGTGATCTCTTGAGTAAGCTCTTCCTCAGTCAGACCAGTTACTCGCTGTTTTATGGGTCTTCCTGCCCAGGGATAACACAAACATATCCCTTATAAGTACCGAAAACCTTAGCTGCGGGCATTGCAGCTTAATCTTAATACCCTTTTTTTCGTTTTAAGTTCCTTAACAAAGAAGGGGCACTAAGATCAATCTGCAACAGTAGGCTTTGGCGCGCAGGTTATCCAAATCATTTCATATAGAGAAAACATTTTCAAAGTTTAGATTTTTGGACTAAAGTAACTGAATTGTGATCTTCAAGATAAACAAGTCCGGACAAATAAGAAATGGCAATCTTTTTTTGAATGGAACTAAAATTACCGCATTTTATTAACGAGCTGACGACAGAACTGCAATAAAATGCGTGGCTGCGTTGCTCCGCCGAACTAACAGCTGATGTTCAGTGATTTCCACTGGACGTTGTTCTTTGTTTTCTAAGTCTTTTTTATTTCTATTTTTGGATGGGAGGGATTTAGTCATCTTATGAGAGAATCTATATTAGAAAGAGACCTTAACAAAATTTAGAAAAATACCGAATAGACAAAACACATTTAAAGTTTAAAAAATTGTCTAAGCTGGTCCATAAGTTTAATTCAGGTGCTGCCAGAAGTAAACTTTTCCAGCGCTCACCGGCTAAGATATTTGTTTTGCTGCAAGACATTATCAACGAAGTAGCAAACTAAACAAAAATACTTTTAATAGCTGTTTTCTTGAATCATTTCTACTTGAAGAAAACTTTCAAGAGATCTTGCTCCCGGGTGCATGGCTTGCACGGCAAATAGATTTATACACAGAGCATTTTTTAGCGCTTTTTACATGGAAAACTGGCGGACTAGATAAAACATTTATAAAACATTTAATATGTATATAACCGCTTAGACTTGAAACTTTCAAAAGGCGACTCCGACGCTCGTTTATAGAGAATGTATACGGATCGAAAACCAGCACTACTAGCTTTTTGAAACTTGAAATATGGGTTTAGGTATCAAGATAGAGTTTAAAACAGACGCAATGTATAGTTTCGGTGCAAAACACCTATGAAAGTACACGGTAGCTTTAATTTAATCTCTCAACGTCTTGATGAAATCGTCTCCAATAAAAGTAGCAATTTTACAATAAAAAATAGGTACAAGAATGAAACATAAGCTATAACTACGCGCAAAAAGAAACGGATAAATTGTTAAATGAAGAACAAAGTGAAAAGTTATGAATATTATTGCTAATGCATTGTGGTTGCTTAGGGAAGCACGCTATCGTCACCAATTTACATGATATTAACAACTAAAAAATTCATAACGCACCATTGAAATAAACTTGGATGTATGTAAAGTCGCTTTTTCTGTCCTTTTCAAGCAATTTCATGCGTTTGAAAATGTTCTTAATAATTAAGACAGTATCAGAGGAACTTTTATTGAGGCTAATGAAAATCTGATCTATATATGGGAAGACTTACGCAAAAAAACCCTCGTGAAGCGGAGCATGGCCAGGACTTCTGGGAAGAGCTACTCCCAGAGGCGACGTTACATCAATATTTATTTACATATTCATGAGTATGAGTATAAAGCAATGTATTGAGCCTCGGCTATTTGAGGAGAGCAGCATAACAACTGCTGTGGTTCTCAGTAGCCTGACAACGCCAACAAAGTGTGGCAGAGAAACAACTGAGGCTTACGTCCACACGCGACTAGTTCGCAAGTACGGAAAATAACAAGAGCTCAACTTTTCTTTTAAGGAGAAGTTTTAACTAAATTCTTAATAATGTGTATTTTGTGTTTAGCATCTAAGTGGAATTCTTTACCGCGTCTTTAAAGACAACAAAATAAGTACATTTAAGCCCCGTCTAAACGAGCAATTTTTATGTGACAATTTTTTATTTGACAATATTTATTTGCTGAGATAGTCCCGTCTACACGAGCAATTTTTATGTGACAAGTTTTATTATATACCAGTGTCCGCCCCGTCTGCACGAGCAGTTTCTATTTGAAAACAAAAGATTGGAGACTGGGATTTATGAATAACATAAAAAAAATTGCCAATTTTTATGTGTTGTCTCGTCTACACGGACAATTTTCCGTATGTGACAATTTTTATTTGCCACATAAAAACTAACACGCCAGTTTTTCAGCAAATATATTTGTCATACAAAAATTGGTCAATTTTGTTCATCTACACGAGCAAATAAAAATTGTCACATAAAAATTGTCACATAAAAATTGCTCGTGTAGACGGGGCTATATTTTTCCGTATGTAGAAAAAGTTTCCAAAATGAAAAGATGAACTTTTTCATAATTTCAAAAAATGTTTGAGATTTATATCTACACCTGAAATGCAGCGAATTTGAACATTTGTAATCTGAATTTCAGATAAGAATATCTATTTTCAATTGTTTAAAAAAATTGAAGAGTTCGAACATGGATACTAATAACCAATTAAAGTTCTGACCGGCTGGAAATTTGTACATTTAAGGGTTCACACACAACTAAACAACAGTTACTATAACAACTGTAGAAACAAAAAAAAAACACCAAACTACAACAATGCTTAGTATCAAAGCTAAAATAAAAAATTAACTGACTTTTCTACGGTTGAAAACTTGATTAACGACAGGTAAATAAGTTTTGCAGTAATATTTCTGTAACATAATTGCTAGGTTACTTGAATAGACAAATGATAACAATTCAGGTATCAAAAACAAAAATAATTCATTTTGTTGTCACCTGACTTCATTGAAAGTTATGAACTTCTTATTGAGTGAGCAGAGCGAAAATATTAAACGTTTCTTTAGGCACAAAAAGCCTTGCCGAAAAATTTTAATTGGAAGAAATTTTGGCAACGTATAAGATTTTTTTACCAAATAACTGCAAACAGTTTCTCACCTCTTTCCTTAAGCTCCTTTACTGGACCATCGATTGGGCGCATTGGAATCTTATTGATATCAGCTACTGCGCGTGGCAATAGCAACGGAAGTGATGCACCACCCTCCCCCGCTCGAGCTGCCGTTGCTAAAGGAGAGGCATTCCATGGCTGATTTAACCGAGAGGGAACGGGGCCGTTTAATAGAGGCGGAGGGTGGGATAAAGGCTGTGGGACTTGGTAGACAGGAGAGGCCTGATTTCGAGGAACACTTTCAGGGTTGCTTGTCGAGGTACCTCGACTAACTGAGTTGTAGGTAGTAGGTCTGCAATACAACGGGCTCAGTGAGTTAGATCGCTGTGAATTACAGGAGTCTGGGGATGAGGCTCTATCACCTGGAAGACCATTTATAGTCGATTCACCGCTGGTATGAAAGTCCGGCGTTACTCTGTATGGCTGTTGATCTTCTTGGTGCAATAGAGTGGGTGGTGTTACGGGAGCTGTGGGACTTGGAGTGAGGACTTCCGACATACTTGGAATGCGCCGCACTCGTCCCTTACGATCGTGCTTTCGCTTTGCGCTGTTTAAGAAATGGTTTACTTCCAAAGCTGCTTCAAACGTCTGAAAAAAAAGAGTAGTATGAAAATTAACAAGGATGTGCGAGGAATAGTGTTTGGCAGACTTATATGGACCTCAAAGACGAATACTTTACAGGCAGACAGGTCTTGAAGACAAATACTTTACGAGTCAACAACAATTCACACTCGCAGTCCATGAGGCCAAGTGGTCTAAATTGTTTTACTATACACCTACTAATTAACAAGGTGCCGAGGTATAATCTCTGGCTGATTTATAATTAACAATAACACCTTGAAGACGAATGGTTTGCGAGCTATTCAAACCAGTAGTCTATGAGGCCGATAGGTCTAACTATTTTAGTATACACCTACTATATTTGGTCAAAAAAGGTTGTTTACATTAAATTATCGATGAAGTCCTTAGATATCATAGCAAAACGAGGCTAACTACTATTTTGATCCGCTATCTTTTCTCCAAGCTATCACAAACAGATTTATAGTAGAGTAGCCAATCAAAATACAAGATGTATGTTAAACCGTTCAAGGTTCATACTAAATCTCGTTAGCGTAAAACTAATTTAATTCTAAAGACGATCAATTGCAATTGCTTATATCAGATCGCTTTTACCTCACTGCCTTGTGTATATTATGTAACAGATTCGCATCAGAAACTTTTAGTTTTATCATAAACTAATACAGGCTATACTAGTGTTACAGAGTTGCTCTGTGTTCCAAACAGGATGCCACTCGCTACCCTTGCAGCAATTTTAAAATATTTCTAGACGTAAATAATTCTATCACATAGATATGAATGCTTTACTGTAAAATACGCCACTCGTAGATTTCATATAAAACAACATCCGGGATACGCGTGACACATTTTCCATATCATTAATATGAATAATTATATCGTTGACGTTATTCCTTTGTATTTCCCTTCTTATTCGTTTTTTGTTTCTTCCATTTTCGAAACACTAGAATCTATGCAATAAAATAAAAATTGACTTGAACTTATATGAAGTACATAGCTCTAGGATATTACATGGTTGCTGGGAGATACGGATTAAATTATCTTCTCGGGGTGAAAAGATCTCACGAGTGAGCTTATTTCTATTTATTACATAATTACGAATTTTGATTCAATTAAAAATCGCAAAGCTGCCGTGAACGAAGAACTAGCAAGGATCGCCATGGTAACAATTTTTTCACAAGTGAAGAAAACGTTATTTTAACTAAGGAAACTCTTAAGTTTACGAAAATGAGAAATATATTAGGTATTTTATGGAAAATTATTTAATAAATACTTTTAGCACTCTTAAGTTAAACTTCGTATGTTCGCGCCACCGTGTAATATTTTCTATTATCATATATTGTCCATAAAATACTTATATTTCTCCCTTTCGAAAACTTGTTATTTTTTCACTTGTGAAAAGAACATGTTATTTTCACTAAATAACACGTTACCATAGTTACACCTTGAGTGTGCTTCACGGCAGCTTTGCGATTCATTCAACATGGCTGCAAAGTATTTTATGGATAATTGTATATGATAAACAAAATATTACATGGTCGCTTGGAGATACGGATTTTACCTTCTCGTGTTGAAAATATCGCTACGCTCACTCGAGAGAGTTTTTCAACACTCGAAGATAAAATCCGCATATCCGCGCGCCTGCGTAATATCCTCTATTTCATCAATTAATAGTTCTTAAAAAAGAAAAAAAAGTCAATAACAACATGGGCCCAATCTTACCTTTGGTGCCAGGTCATGCTTTCCAGTTTGTCTAGAATCACTCTGTCAAT
Organism: Zoanthus sanctaehelenae; assembly: GCA_028564885.2. Taxonomy (NCBI): domain Eukaryota; kingdom Metazoa; phylum Cnidaria; class Anthozoa; order Zoantharia; family Zoanthidae; genus Zoanthus; species Zoanthus sanctaehelenae. The sequence continues at coordinate 4,132 of JAOTRI020008639.1, read as the reverse complement.
AACATTTTTAAAAAATACTTCAGACTATATGAATGTTTTAGATCTTGTTAAAGATCTTACAGATTACCAATGAAAATTATAATTAGTGCAATTTAACTACACGCAATACAGAACGATTTAAAAAAAAATTAACCGTTTTAATTCCAGTTTTATTGTTAAATTCTCCCAAATTGTTCCTATTCTGTCTATTGAACAAATTTGAAAGAATTTTACTGTTACTCGTCTGTAATTTGCTTGGCTTGGTCAACTCTCAGTTTCTCATTGCCAAATGCTTTATTTTGTATGTGTTATGAGAGGAGAAGTTGAGTGTTGATAACCGACTGGGACTGAAAGGGTTAAAAATATTAAAATGAATGGAAACTAATCTGCAAATTCCGAACTGGTCGTCAATCATTAAAAACAGTTAGAAGAACAAGTAATTGGAAACATGATTAAAATTTAGCTCTACTATTCACAATAATTGAAACGAATTTACAGGAGCCATATTGCAATACATGAGAGGCCTGTGAACCAATTATTTTTGACATTACAAATTCCTAACTTAAAATGCACAATAATAAATCTTATTGCATTCTAATTGTTTGAACATTTTTGGATGCCACGGAAAGTTGCAAATTCAACAAATTATATAGTGATGCAGAAAGGACAAAAGGTGACGGATGATTTGAAATAAATAATTTACTGACTACGGCATTTCTTAATTAATAAATTATAATTATATTTAAATCACTGAACATTTAACAGATTTGGTTTCATTAGATTTTCAAGCCTTATCCTGATTCCATTACACCCACTAAATTAGTTAGATTTAAGCGAAAACAAACATCTGAATCAAATTTTATACTAGAAGATAAAAAGTCTCTTTGCCCATTCCCCCATCGCCCTAATCCCACTTAAGTTGCCCTCTAAAGGAGTTAAGTTGTCAACTAGACAAGACAATACTTAAATAATGGCTCCTTATACTGCTTCGTTACACTGGAATAATGCCAGAAAAGTTCAATACTATACTCTAATAAAGTGAAAGGTCTACGTGAGAGTATTTCACACTTTGTTGCATTTACTTATGAATTTTGCTTATTTTGGGGCTATTTCATTAGTCAGACTCATTAGGGTTTTAAATTCTGATTCAAGGGAGTTTACCTTCCCGAACGATTTTATATTGAGATAAAAATGTTTCCTCATGCTTCCATAACTGGGACAAGATAAAAAGAAATGAATTTCGCCCTCCATTTCTTTTTACACACAGGACAAATTCTGTCTTTTGGCTTTACGTATGGCTTATGATATCTTCCCTCTTCTATTTTTAAATCATGATCGCTTATTCTCAGTCGAGTAAAATTGATCCTACGCTTTACAACAAGGAAAATGCAGCCACCCAGGCAAAAAACCCCATACCCCCCCTTCCCCCCCTCCCACAGCTTCCCAATCTCCTCCCCCCTTTTCATTTAATTTGTCCAGTAAAGCAGTTGAATTTAAGCTAAAAACATACCTGGGATTCACTAGCTTCAGTGGGAGATGCAGCCTTGTTCTTGAAGAGGGAGCAACATTTTCCTGCTTTGTGTCTGAGATATTTTTGTAGCACTGTAAACATTTGTTTGCATCGACCACACTGGAACAGGTCAGGTTCCTCATCATCATCGACTTCATTACCTGTGTATTGATGAGTGAAACAATTGGGATGTTTGTTCAATCCATAGCAAAATCAACTATGGTTATCACGTTTTTTTGTTCTTAATAATATTTTTTAAAAGACAATATTTAATGGCAGGATATCACTGGAATGTCCAGCAAGATGCTCATCTTGGGTTCTGTCCCAATTAATGCTGACATCAAAAGGAACTGTACAGTCTTAAACATTGATAGATTAGCCTTGTAAGTAAGAATCAAGCAAATAAACAATGAGAAGGGTTAGATAGGGCAGGGAAGGGTAGGGTAAAGAAGGGTACGGTAAGAAAGGGTAAGGGAAGGGAAGAGTAGGATAAGGAAGGGTAGGGCATGGAAGAGTAAGAAATGCAAAGGTAGTGTATGAAAAAGTAGGGAAGGCTAGGGAAGGGCAGGGTAATGAAGGGAAAAGTAGGGTAATGAAGGTTAGGGTAGGGAAGGGAAGGGAAAAGTAGGGTAAGGAAAAGTAGGGAGGAGTAGGGTAAGGGAGGAAAGGAAAGGGTATGAAAGAGTAGGGAATGGTAGAGAAAGATAGGTAAAGGTTGGGTAAGTAAAGGGGGGCGTAAAGTAAGGAATGTAAGGGTAGGGTATGAATGAAAAGGGAAGGGTAGAACAAGGCAGGGTAGAGAAGGCTAGGGAATAGTAAGAAACGTAAGGGTAGGGTAGGGAAGAGACAGGTAAGGAAGGCTAGGGTAGGATAGGAAATGGAAAACTATGGTGGGGAAGGGTAAGGAAGGGTAGACTAAGAAAGGGAAAAGTAGAGACAGGATGAGTAGGGTAAGGAAGGGTAGGAAAGAATTGAGTAACAAAGGAAAGGGTAGGGTATGTAAGAGTAGGGAAGGCTAGGAAAGGGCAGGGTAAGGAAGGTAAGGGTAGGGTAGGGAAAAGTAGGGTAAGGAAGGGTAGGGAAGAGTATTGTAAGGAAGAAAAGGGTAGGGTAGGGAATGGTAAAAAAGCTAGGATAGGGTAGGGTAAGTAAGGGTAGGAAAGGAAACAGAAAACTGTGACGGGGAAGGGTAAGAAAGGGTAGGTAAAGGAAAGGAGAAAGTAGGGGAGGGATGAGTAGGGTAAGAGAGGGGAGGGGAGGGAAGAGTAGAGTAAGTAAGGAAAGAGTAGGGTATGGAAGAGTAGAGAAGGCTAGGGAAGGATAGAGTAAGCTAGAAAAGAAAGGGTAGGATAGGGTATGGAAGAGTAGGGAAGGGTAAGTAAGGGTAAGGAAGGGAAGGGAAAACAATGGTAGGGAAGGGGAAAGAATGGCAGGGAAGGGTAAAGAATGGTAGGGAAGGGTAAAGAATGGTAGGAAAGGGTAAAAAATGGTAGGGAAGGATAAAGAATGGTAGGGAAGGGTAAAGATTGGTAGGGAAGGGTAAAGAATGGTAGGGAAGGGTAAAGAATGGTAGGGAAGGGGAAAGAATGGTAGGGAAGAGTAAAGAATGGTAGGGAAGGGGAAAGAATGGTAGGGAAGGGGAAAGAATGGTAGGGAAGGGGAAAGAATGGTAGGGAAGGGGAAAAATGGTAGGGAAGGGGAAAGAATGGTAGGGAAGGGGAAAGAATGGAAGGGAAGGGGAAAGAATGGTAGGGAAGGGAGGAAGATGCAGAGTACATCTTGATGGCTGAAATAATAAAATATATTATTTTTCTCATCAATTTTGTTATCATTAAAACAGAAATTACTCACTTGATCCCATATGCAGCATGACATTTGAACAGTCTATACCAGATATCTATTTAGGATATTAACAATTTGTATTAATTACATTGTGTACAAAAATTGAACATACAATGACAGCTGAAATGTAAATATTTAAAAACATTTCTATCACTAATTTGTAAAGTACAACTACAGAAAAAATTAGTATGTAAGAGAGCAAGTTATAATCTGTTAAAAACAAATAATTATTTAAGCATGCAGCTAGTAATTAATTTTACATGTAAAGAGTTAAGGTTCAAAAAATTCAAAGCTAATATGTAATATGTGTTAATATAACACATACACATCCTGACCACACAGTGACTCAAAATTATTCTTTTTAATAAAGTTAGATTCACTTTGCAATTATGATATTTTCCCTTCAATGTTTTACAAGCGTATTCATGTGATTACAAATAAGAAAAAAGAAATGGAAAGTTAAAGTCTTTAGTTAACTCTCTTAACAATGCAATCTAAGTTTGCTGTTTTGCAATTAGACACAAACAACTTCAAAAATAATTTGAAGCAATTGAGTCTGAGTAAGAACAATAATTAAATCAGAACCTCTAAATCAAATACATAATAAAACTGCATGGCCACAACATTCAAATTTTTTTGCAAACTTTACATTTGTCTAATAATGTTTGCAATACAGTAAATATACTAGTTATTGGGTAGTTCCAGAAAACGTCCATACCCCCACCACGGACTACATTAAAATTCCCCCCCTCTCTCCCACCCTCCCCCGTGCATTTGGAAATTCCAGAATTCTTTACCCCC